>VKOC01016717.1:0-131477 GCA_009364415.1 Spea multiplicata | reverse complement strand
GCTATGCATGTGATGGGGGGGGGCTATGCATGCGAAAGCTCTTTTACAATGCACAGATATGGGAGTCCACACCTATAGGAGTGAGCCTTTTTAAAACAGTCACTGAATTCATGACAGTTAAGCTTTTGTAAAGGGCAAACAACAACATGAAGGCCAGTAATTCAAGGTCATTAAAGACCCAGCAGACCCATCTATTTACGCGATAGGATCAGCTGGGAGATTCGTGGATTCCACTCACACAGCCTCTGGCATCCCACCAAACTTTCCCTGGTGGCAATTAGCCAACATTTTGTATAAAATAGGATTCTGGTGGAAAATTTGAGAAGTGGGGTTATCAACATAGCAACCAATGGAATGGCTCAATCAGCAAAGCTGTGGTGACAAGTCTACTTTCCAGAGTGCACTAGAATCTGCAGTGTATTCTCACCTAGGCCGACCAGAACTAGGTCAGCAGCCGTTCTGCCGCATAACCGGGGAACATAGCCCGATTGGGCGGCACGTGGCACGCAGCATGGCAGATGCCAGCCAGTGAGGTAAGTGGTAGAGGGCGGCTGGGGTGTTGCCCTGGGTTACAGCCCAGCCAAGCTACGTCCCTGATATAGGCGGCAGGACCAACATTATCTTATCAACCTCCTGTCCTAAACTCGTCAGTCCTCTCCTCACCCTCACTCCTCATAAAAAAGGATGCCTGCAACAACGGGTAGGAATAATTATAGGGATTCCAAACAAACAAACAAAAAAGGATAGTTTTTCTTGTAGTATTAACATTGTTTTTAAATGTTCATTTTTAAGCATGATTATATAGGTTTATTTAAAGAACAGAATTGTGACAGAACATGTGTATAACATTTATTTGACATCTATATCCGGGGAGACAGCTTCACACACACAGCTTTTACCTGCTCGACGCCTTCTACCTCTGGGATGTAGAACTGAAGCATGTTCTGTATGCCGCTCTTCAGCGTTATAATAGAACTGGGACAACTTGTGCAGGAACCTTGCAGCTTCAGCTGTACAATGCCGTCCTGAAAGCCTTTGTAGAGAACATCACCGCCATCTTCTTGGACTGTGGGCCTGCGGAGTAGGCGAAGGGGCAGAATTACTCATGGCTTAAGGAGAGAGACGTTATGACACAACGAACCAGGTCCCATTGCTCCATAAGAGGGCCGGCAAATCATACGTACTACAGTTCAAGAGTGTGGGGGGTCACAAACATTTCCTTGCTTTTGAAAGAAAAGCAAATTGCGTCCATTAAAATAACTGAAATGGCTCAGAAAGTGACCCCACACATTTGAACAGTACTGTACCCAACATAACTAGGCACAGGGTGAACCTGGAAAGTGTGATGGCAGATTAGAGCCAATGGCTCGTAGTCTTTCTATCCGAGTTAAGACCTTAAACCTTACCTAGTCCTTGCCTTATGTTCATGGTAGATTTACGTCTAACATGCACACCCTAAAAAATGATTTACATGTAAAGATTACAGTACTGGTACACAGATAGATCACATATCAGTAAACTAGTTTTTTCCCTATATGTTGCATATTCAGGTAGTGGCATTGTTTATTTTTTGTTACTCACAGAAGAGCAGGAAAAAATCCAGAAAGTTTTGCACAAATTCTAGCAGGATTTCTGATAGTAGAGGGCAGTACTAGCCTGAGAAGCTCTGTACGTGAAGCCGTAGTAATGTCTGAAGCCACTTATGGATATTATTTTTGAATTTATACTGTATATTAAGCACCAAACAATGTATGTGTATCATGGATAGGCGAGTACTCTATGTGGAAAGCATAGAAATACATGATAGAGTTACCATTTATGCAAGTTTTTGCTACAAATGTCCCTTACATCCACAGGACAGTGATAAAGGATATACAAGTATCGTGGAAGTTCTCCTTGGAAACTAAATAATCAGGTTTTATCTCATATTGAAGAATTCTACTGTAAAGTTCTTATTAAAATTGAACTGTTTCCATTGTGATAAGACTGTTTAAAGTCTGTATGAGAAAATCTTTATTAATAGTTTGGGCTATTGTATTTGAGTTTGTTGCGAATAAGTTATTGATAACTGTCATTAGTACATTATACCTATATTTGCTCGATTATAAGACAAGGTTTTTCCAGAGCAAATGCTCTGAAAAATACCCCTCGTCTTATAAATCGGGGTCGTCTTATAATCAGGCCTCAAATAGGTCTGACTATGAGACTAAGATCCAGATCACCTTCAGCGCTGCTGGGGACCTGGATCCTCCTGTCTTACGCCCCCCCCCAACTTACCGGTGCTTCTGAGTCCCTGGTGGGTAGCTGGGGCAGCATGTAGAGGTCTATCGCACAGACCTTCCCCAGCCGTCAGAGATCAGAGTTCCCCTCCTGTGCGCGTAACTCCTGATCTCTGACAGTCGGGGAAGGTCTGCGCGATGGACGCAGACAACCCCCGCTGCTAACCGCACCTCCTTCTGGCTGCAGCGGAAGTTGTCTACGCGAATCGCGTAGACATCTACACGCTGCCCCAGCTACACACCGGGGACTCAGAAGTACCGGTAAGTTTGGAGGAGGGAGGGGAGGGAGTGTTAAATAGGGGGCATAAGGCATATCTGTAGGCAGAGTGGTCTATGAAATGCCTTTTAACCCCTTAATGCCACTCTGCCTCCAGAAATGCCTTTTAACCACCTATCCGCCACTCTGCCTCCTGAAATGCCTTATACCTCCCTATATGCCATTCTGCCCCATAATATGCCTTTTAACCCCCAAATGGCAGAGTGGCATATAGGAGTATAAGGCATTTCTAGAGGCAGAGTGGCACACAGGGGGTCAAAAGGCTTATCATGGGGCACAGTGGCATATAGAGGGTTAAAAGGCATATCATGGGGCACAGTGGCATATATAGGGTATATCATGGGGCACAGGGGTTTAAGGCATTCTGGGGCAGAGTGGCAAGCCTGTGGGCAGATGTGCATAACTGGGGGGGCATGTTGGGAAAGAAAAAGGAAATAAAAACAATATTTTTCCCAATCAGAGCTTTTATTAAAAAAAAAAATAGTTCACATAATTTAATGTACATGAATTAACATTTACTGGGAAAACTTTTTTCCTATAGGGTTGTCTTATATTCAGGCTTTGTTTTTTTCCTAAATTAATATACAGATTTTAGGGGGGTCGTTTTATAATCGAGCAAATACGGTAATAAAGAAATGTGATTAGATTATTGTTTTTTTTTCATGCACCTGGCTGTCGTAAAAGAATAATGCACTTCAAGCAAAATACAAAGCCTATACCAAAAAACACTATTTTTTCTAACAAATGTACACCTTGAGGCATTTAGCTAAACAAGGAAACGTATAAGAAATAATAATTCAGTTATAATTCAATTCTAACACCCTTTATTTATATTTAAACATTGCAGCAGTGCTTACCTTTATGGCTTTAGTATAAAGGGAAGCCACAATTTTAATATTTAATGCCTTATTGCAATGGATTTGGTTTTTCCCCCCACACACCAAGGGAAATTCATGGATGATTGAAATGATATCCCCTGTCCCTGGTCTTTCCATTATAGTGCGGGAATGGAAGAAACTGACCTGGAGACCCTGGGTCAAACTCAGAGAGTTCTCAGGTATGGCAATCACGCTAGGGACATCTGACCAAGAAGTATCTGATTATATCATCTTCAATAGATCCATTGAAGCTATTAGTAGAGTTACAGTCTGGAAAGTGATGTCACATGAGCCACATGTCTGGGTTAGTTCTAGCTGTCATTATGTGGTCTCTTTGGGCGATATTGGTTTTAATGAAGATATTCCTTTTAAATGTGCTATGTATCCTAAAGCCTTTTAATACATTTGTATTCAAGATAAAATGAAGTGAGTAGTAGTCCTAATTGTGATATAGTAGCTGGACTAGCGCTCATCTCATCTACGTGAACACCGACCTTTTCAAGGGGTTTCTGCCATCCCTGCCCTAGGGCTGATACAGTCAGAAAATGGTATAACATATTTCAAGGCTAAGGTAATATGTCTCTAATGACTAAAAATAATAATCATTGGTTACACAACAGGTAACTAGTTAATAACAGGAAATTAATTACTGTAAACCGTATAAAGGAATTTGAAGGAGGAGGAAGTTTATTTTAAAGGATGAGAAATGTTAGGCCATAATTAAAAAGTAGAGGCTCACAGACTTAGACATAACGAAAAAAGTTTTACTTTACTGAGTGTAGCAGGTAAATGGAACAGCCTCCCAGCAGAGGTTGTAGAGGCCAATACAGGGAGGAAATGTAAACCTGCATTAAGGTCTGATTATGGTTTGAGTCTTTACAGCAGATTGTTATCTGCAGTCCGCATTTCTTGGTTGGTTAGCTGGAGCAAACTTTCTAATGAACACTGATGGACAATATAGCTTCAAAACCGATGACAGGTAATTTTCTCAAATCCCACATTTTACACTGAATTATCTGGGCCAAACAGCACATTTTAAAAACCTTGATTTTTAGTTTAGGAGCAAAGAATAAAAACTCATCTGCGTATCCATTAGGAGTTAGTAGTATAAGCACTGGCTGCTTGAGCTTTGGTACTTACAGAATATATGGCCTAAGTAACCCTTTGGAAGGGACATTGAGATTATGTAGCCTTATTCCAGTAGTCCACACAGAGGCTGACTGGCCCTAACCCAACTTGAGCCCTATGGATGGAGGACAATGTCATATGTAGAAACTCGATAGGATGATCATTTACCTGCACCCAGTATTATCCTAAACTGAGATACCAAGTCCACTCATTACTTGCTCTCCTACACCAATTCATCACAGCTGTGTGTTAGCCTCCAGTTACCGTTTCTGAAAGATCCAAACTGAAAGACTTAATGGGGCAAAAGACAAGTAAGGCTCAGTGCCACCAGGTTCAGAAACAGAGCAGACCGGATGGGTCCCTCAAACATTGTCTCAACAGTGCGCTGGGGTGGATCCACCAGTATGGCTCATTGAGAAAGATCACTGCCAGCATAGGCATGCTATTATATACATACAGATGCTTCCTGTATATGTAAATGTGTTTTAATAAAGAAAAAAATATTTCATCATCACTTCTTAAATGAATTACCTGATTCGAGTATCCAGAAGTTCTTTAATCATAGCCACTACCTCATCATCATCTTCTGAAACACCTTAACAGAAGACAAAAAAATAATGTACTACCAAGACATTTCTGAACGTTATAAATAGCTTTCTTTTAAAATTAAATGTCTTCCCTTTTCTCTAAGGGGTATAAAATCTAGTATATGGGGTCCTGTAACATAATTGAATTGACCTGCCCTTTGGTTTATAAAATCAGAGTTAAACGGGTGAAAGAAAGTTGAAGGCCCTTTAAACAGAGTGTTCTGCATTCTCACACAACAGCCAGTTGCTAGCCTGCAGCACATTAGAACAGACTGCGACATCTCTAAAAAGCTGCCCCCCTAGAGCGTCAATAGCTGTTGTATGACAACTTAAAAGTGACGTATGGGAGGTCAAGTGCATGACAAGTTATGTCACGAGTAAAAATATCCAGAAGAGACAGCGAAAACAATATGTCCTATATGAATAAGGCTGGGTGGGTTCTTGCCTCCTCCTGCATTAGTGACCCTTCGTGAATTTCCTCCAATCCTGTCTGAGTCACCAAACGCATCGGCCTGCCAAGAGTAATCACGATTACGAAATACTAGCGGGCCCTTTGGGTTTCTCTCACTGGGTGTATTCACCCAGCTGCACTAACAATGTTCCATGAGGTCATCTCCCTAAGCTGCATTCATTCAGCAAAAAAGAAAACACTAACGTAGATGAAGGGAATTAAAAACACATTGTGGTTTAGCGCGGGTTTATAGGAAATCTGAAACAGATGATTCGTGTTGAAACGGGTGATATCCCCTCAAAGTGTGGTAAATGCGTAACGCTAAGCAGGATGAAATGGGCTGCCATGGAGCTAATCACCTAATCGTAGGCATAATCATATTAGCGTATTACTTGGCATAAGTCTACGATGGAAGTTACCAGAGTCAGGACGGGGAGCATCCTCGGTTACCACGGGAAGGCCAGAGGAGAAGAAGTCCATGATGGTCGCATAGATGTCGGGTTTTATCAAGTTCCAGTCAAACCCATCACCATCCTATAGTGGTAAAACGTATACATTCTAAATAAATTATGACCATTTTAGTCCTTTTACCCTCCTGCGATAAACTACCCCTCTTACCTTGGTGATCGTGATGAAATCAGGACCTAAGAAGATGCTTTTCACTCCCTCCACCCGGAACAGATGTCTGAGAATAAGAGATACGGCTCATGTACTTTTCTGAACGTCGCACAAAACACTCCTCTAAAACTAATTTTTATGGTACATAGTAAAATAACACAGACATGAACGCACATATATGTTACACAAGAAGTGTCTGGGAGCTTACACTCTAGCCCTTTCTACAAACTTCAGGATGAAAATAGTGGGCCGATGAGGGCCATGCACGTGGGCTTACCTTGCAAAGGAACTATTTGGACTAGTTGTTGCCTGTAGGGCAATTGGCTGTATTAGATTTTATTCTGTGGCCGCAGCCTTACCTCGGTGGCCGCAAAAGACATTATATTCACTCCCAAAATGACATCACCTGGCTACGAAAATCTTCATCTCAGATAATACTTTTTATGTGTCAACAGTTACTTTTCTGCGCTTGACTATACAAGAGTTTAAGCAACAATGGGACATTTCCGATACAGAATAATAGCTAGAATATTGTAACAGGGTTATCCGGGATATATAAACATTTAGAAGTTAATAATGTTACACAGTTACTACTAAATGCAAGGTCCATTACTGCAAAGAACTTTAGCTCAGTGACCTTCTAATTGCGTAACCCCTCAAACCTTCATGCGCAGGTGCATTATAGTCGCATAACACCCATCAATAATAAAGTAAAATCCAAATTAGGAGAAAGAAATAAAGGAATAAAAAACAAAACACATCATTTTAATAAATAGGCGACAGCAAATGCCTCCCAAAAGCAACCAAGTTGACTATTGTGTCTGTAAGCATAGGTTACCTGGCCAAAGGTGAGCAGTATGCTGCAGCAGGGCTTGGGAAATCCATGGTTCTTGCATCCAGGACCGCTCTCCCAGGGATAAATTTGATGCTGTTGGGATTTGGGGTGTCCTGTGTTTGGATGAACATGCATCTCACTATAGGAGGTAACAAGAATATTAGAGTAAATTCTCATTGAGCTCATAATCATCAGTACCATCAGTATAAACCAGGGACAGCAGGTAGCTCCACTGTTGTAACGGGACTACAGCTACTATAATTCTCCACCACAGACCCGGCAGTGAATCAAAGGAGTTCACAATAACTAAACCCACAACCCACACAAACTGTTCTCTTTTACAATATCATAATAAATGAAAAGGGAAGACCAGAGAAGAGACATATTGGTACAGTAATGTTTACCCAGTGTTTCATCTTGGTTACGTATTGTATCTAACTGCACAAGGACTTGTTTACATATAACATGCACAGTATAAACAGATGTCTCTTTAAGGGTCTACTTATATGGTTCGGTCTGTTAATGGATGATAAAGAAATACAGTTGTGAGTTGAGGACCAAGTCAGGGATACAGAGGCGTTCAACAGCTACTTGAGAGGGTTGCCATGTTACATTTGATGGCCCAGTCTCCCAGAAATTACTAATAATTTGCAGGGGAACCCTCTGGGTTTGACCTGGAGTCTCCTGGTAAATACCTGCTTCCCCAGGTCTCTAGGGGGGGGCGAGACGTGAGCACGCCCACTCCCTGCCCACTATAACCTGTTCCAAGCCAATTTCCACCCTGTCTGGTATAACTCCGCCCCCTAAATGAAGTCACATGCCCAGAAGCTGTGGAACACCAGGAAGCCCACCCTCGGAATTCCCAGGTATGATTGACCGTTACCAGCAGGATGCACTGTATCTTTATGAGCCGTTCCAATTACTGTTAATTCCCCAGACTTACTCCGCATCGAGTAACGGTGCAGACACACAGACAGAACATTAATTCAGAGCTCTGGCATTAACAAGCTCTCCTTTTATTATTTTCTTTTGAAGGTGATTAATGGCTAAAAAAAAACATCTGAGAAGCCTACTCAGTTTCTATGGCAACAAGTGTCTGCTTTTGTGCCACATGACGACATTTAAGCGTTCCTGGCAAAAATATGAGTAAGAAAATTTTACAGGACCAAAAACTATTTCTGGGAAGCGGTTGGGGATTCAACAGCATTAGGAATAATATTTCATGTTGTGCTACGAAAGCAAAAGCAGGAATAGAACCCTAAAATCTGACGGCAGATAAGAACCTTTCGGCCCATCTAGACTGCCTTTTTTCCTTGATGCAAAAAAAGGCCAAACCTTAAATCTGCCTACGTTCTACGCTTATACTACACACAGACACGCTTATATTACTACAAGCTTTTTGACATTTTTTGGCTGCTTTAACCTATACCACCAAAGCCTGACCCATTCGGTACCAGAAATGGTTAAACTGTCAGACATCTACTTTGCTATTTATAGCAGAGCTTTTTTCCGGAACCAAAGTTAACAAACCGGCTTTCCCAGGTTTCCTTCATGAAATGAAAGGTGCGTTACGGGGCATAATGGAAGCAAAAGCAATTTTTTTAAATACTATTCAATGAGTAAAAAAAAGACTTAAGGGAGCGGCTTCTATTTACATAATTGTGCAATTAAACATTTTCTTTTAACTGTTTATGTAGTTACATCTCCAACATGTGTCATTATACAGCTGTTAGTCCTACATAAAAACAGACCAAAACACAATCCGTACGAGCGATGAAGAACATTCTAGCCGAATCGGGGGAACTAATTAAGAACACAGAGAAATGCATAATGTAAAGTTTCAGGCTTCTTCTCCCTGATTGCCAACGAAGAGAAGTCCTGTTTGTCTCAGTCGCCGCTCATTCTCCAATGTAGAAGAGGTTCTGCCCCTGCCTACTCGCCTGGATCTTACATCATTCCCAGTACTGTTTGATGACCAAACCCAGAAGTAGCTATTTACAAACATTTGCCAGCAGGTAAGATCCATTCAGCTCATGTAGTCTGCATATTATCTCTGCTGAATAGACTCAACCCTTTTTTGGTCCTTGGTCTTGTTTTATAGTTAGGATAGCCATTGTAAGGATCGCTTCTACTGAGAAGAAGCACTAGGGGTAAAGTAAAACTTCCTTAGATTACACCTAAGCCTCTGACCCTCTAATTTTAGACTATGACCTCGTGTCCTGATATGGTCCACCTTTGAAATACCTTGTTAATATTTTTTTGCTGGGAACAATTGGCATGTGACAACAAGGCAGGCAGAGATAGGATGTTGCCACAGAAACTTACAAACTTCTTAAAAGTTTTTGTGAAATTGATGATGTCCTAAGGCCAGGCTTCAAAGTAGTTCTACAACTCCAAAGGAAGGACATATGGCAGTGACACTCCTTAACCTTGATGGTGTCGTTAGGCCAGCCTAGTTAGTTCCACAACACCAAATCATTGACATATTGTAGTGACACGCCTTAATCTTGATGATGTCATAGTCTTACAGAAATAGTTCTGTACCCAGGGCACGGCAGGAGATGTTCACACATCTACAGGCCCTGTGAGTAATAATGTACCGTGCGTTAAAATTCCTCTGGCCAACTGCAGCGAAGATAACCCAGTAACATTTAGGTTTATATACACTTTGTAAGATCTTGACAGCTTGTGAAAGTTACATAAATGATAGAATCTGAGCTATGTACATTTTGTATGGCATGACATGGGCTTCAGGGCTGTTGACAAGGTATGTGCCTCTCTTATATCTTGTACAAAACAAGGCAGTAACTGTTTACACGTCTGACATTACACATCAAATGCACTAAATTCTAAACAAATGGATTTACATTTTCTATCTGTATGTCAAGTTATTTCAAAACATGCTGTTCCACCTACTTTACATGTAACTCAATGGAACATTAGAAGCATCAATCTTGGTACGACTGGATGCCCAAAGTCATGCCTAAAATATTTAATCACGCAAAATTCATAATGGAAGACATAATTTTCAAGTGACAGAAAAGCAGGCAATGATAGGTTGTTGCTATGGAAACTGGAAAAAAAGCTTCTTTAATGTGTGGTTTTATGTAATTAAATCTTCAGAGCGAAGAATAAGAGATCTACTAAGGTTTCTTTGCTTCGCATTCCAGTGAGTGCAGTTAATGTTTCGCCCAAAGGTAACGGCACCATTGAAAAGGATCTATCAGAATCGCAACATTCCACTGTATTGTTTATTCTAGATTCAGTAAAGCCGGGTCGAAAGGGAGATCATAAACATGGCTTCCCAAACCCTCCATACTATTTACAAATATGGTGGGCGTACAATGCATTCACTTACGAGTGTCTGAAACAAACATTTCAAAATATGCCACATAAAATTCCTTACAAGTTATGATGCTTTTAACGCAAGCCATAAAAAGCAAATATGAACAAAAGCAAAAGTGATCTATGAACTGGGAGACTTTTAAAGGGCCTCAAAATAACACAATGAGGGACTAAAAGAAGACCTCTACACTGCAGGGGCCTCCACTGCATCCCTGGGAGGTGCCAGGTTTTGTCGGGGGAACAACCAGCACCCCATCCCAGGTCCTGAGTTCCCTGGCACTAAAGCTACCACTATGCAGGATGTCTACCCGCAATTATAAAGCCTCCTCAGACCAGGGTCTAGAAGCCATCATGGTCGTATTCATTAAGTGATGAGTAAATATGTTGTGTCTGCCGACGGTTTTGCCCGTTGCTGAAGCTTTGGGAGGGGCGCAGTAGAGATACAGCTGGAAAAACATGGAGTCATGGAAAGGATGTTCGTATCTTTATTAAAACTGAATCACAGCCTCCCAGACAGTTATACAACATGAGTCTGCAACATCGCCGAATGACCCCAGACCTGAAGTGCGTATGTCCTCCAATCTTCAGCACTGACATCGCAATCCAAGCAGGATAAGTTTATAAAAAGTTCAGCAAAATATTTTAAGCAAAGTACGTTTGCCAGAACTATCATACTGATTACTCCCTCTTTTAAAGGGGAAGCTGCATTATTAATTGCATATCTTATGTTGTGTACATTAAGTAGTTCAACCACTGCTTAAGGGACCCGCTGTCCAGGGGTTTGTACTGTAAATGCACTGTGTGTGTGTATTGAGGTAGTGCTGCCCTCTGTTGGCATCCATGGTAACTTTCTTGTTAATGAAAACCCACGACTATTATTATTTAGTGACAAAACAAAACAGCCAACTAGGATCCAACTGTTGAGCCCAAACCTTTGACTTTTGACTGCTTTACATTTCTGAAACCTGCCACCTATCTCATGGTGTTCCTGCGACTCAGACTGTGCTATGAATGTAGTGAGCCGTCTTATCATGGATCTTGTATGCCCTCATTTCAAGAGAGAGACAAACAAAAATAATGTTTGAGCTTTGGAAGAACCAACGACTACTCATAAGAGACCATCCCTGATATCAGCTGGAAAGAAGGATATTATCACAAGGAAGGATGTCACACGAAACAAAATGTATGTAAACTACACACAGCTTGCACTTTTTTTTTTTAATCAGCATTATTGTTTTGGAGCTATTTGGTGTGAAAGTAAAGCATAAAACAAAGAAAGCAGCATCTGGAATGTGATTTTTAGAGCAGCCACAAGAAGCCATGATGATTCCTGGCCATAAGCCAGCAGGTCTGCCTGCTTTTATTTTACTATATTCCTGCTGTTTTACGCATTTACACATATTTTTAAACTCATGAGGTTGCCAGGGCTGTTTAGCCCTTAGCATAAAAAATTTCTTTGCATCTCAACTTCAAAAGGGATGGCACAGAGCATCTTACCCCAGTGTGGGATAATCATTCAAAACTCAAAGTCAACATCTCTACCCATAGCGTACATAAGAGCTTGCCAAAAGGTGAGCACATATGACCATGATACTGCTTTACAAATTTAGTTGGGAAAAATCACTACCCTGTTGTGCTCAAGATGCAGCCATTGCCCAAAAATAAAAATGTTGACATTACCAAAGCTGGTTCTGCAAAATAGGTCTCTAATACCTTTTACAATCCAGTGAGATTAGCATTTGGATCGTCCTTCGCGCTCCTACGGCAGGCTCCTGTAATCTGGCTCCAGCTCCTGCTCTCCAGTATGGGCCTTTATGTGTGGTCCCTACTGGTGGATATCACAGGTTGTGATTTTCAGTTCCTGCCTAGGTTCAGACCTAGGTGGGTCCTGATACTTTTCTAGTCAATATCAAAGAAGTTCAAGACAGGTGTACTGTTAGAGCCAGTACTGGAGAGAGACTGACTTTGGGGAGAATACAGACGAATACAGAGATGTCTGTCCAGTCAACCAAGTAAAATAGGTAGATGTCTAGGCATCTCTTTATGGCCAAAGAGTGTAACTATGCCATGACTATTATCAGAATTCTGGAAACATCCTGAGAAAGGTCAGAAGGGAAGACTCTAAATTGAGCCGGCCAGCTTGTGTTGTTCCAGGCCACTGCTTTCCTGGCTAATGGGAAGTGAAGATAGGCATCCATCTGATTGATAATGCACAATGGAAAACAGAGTTTCTAAATTAGACATGACTAGCTACATCATGAAACACATCCACCCCAAAAAACATTGATGTAACAGATTTTTTCCCCTAGAGAACAGGGCTTGTCATTCTAATGCCATTAAGAGAGCCATCCTCTAGCTGACAAAATCTTTGATTCAAAGGCTGCCATCTACTAGGTAACCAGCATGTTTCCAAGCAGTAGGCAGGACCTAATGGACCATACAATTACCATTGAAGGTATCCACAGTCAAAAGCCGTTTAAAAGCCTTCTTGAGGGTGCTTTTAGCCTTACAATCTATTGGGTCTGAGGAATACACCGCATCCTTCAGTTACCTCCTGCATCCTCCTTTACCAAATGATTTACTAAAGTACCTGCCAAGCGTCAGAGTTGTTCTCAACAAAAGGAATCACTAAAACTAAAGCTAGGAACTTTGTTTTTCAGAAAAGATTAGTCTTCAATTAAAAAAAAAAAAACGTCGAAGTAGGCACCATCCTTTGGTTTCTTGTCCTTGATACTGAGACACAAAGATCACAAAGTAAGTTTAAATGTTCTAATATCCTTAATAGCAAACTAATTTGTCCACTCACACTCTTCTTTAGAGGACTCGGCTTATTTATCTAAATGTGATATATGGGTAAGTTCCCAACATAGATCCACTACCAAGAAAAGTGCAAAAGGCAGATTGTAAACTAAGGGCAGTCACAAAAGTAATAGATAGCGGACTGAAGTCTCATCTTCATTGATACGGTGAGGTTATAGCCAAAATGATCCGGAAGGCTCATAATAGCACTGCCCAGCATTTCAATAATGAAAAGGTTCATGCCTGGCCTAACTTAATACATAAACTGGTAAATACAACCACAAAAGGAAATTGCCAATTCACTATTTGCGAGGGCCCAGGCATCCTCTTAGTAAAGGGATATCACTACCAGAAAGGCCCAGAAGACTACTGAACTGGTGCTAAACGAGGCAAAAGTCCCTCTGGGGAGATGTATCAGAAGCTATGAAAGCCTTGGATGCTTCCCAAAGTCCTCTGTGACATCAAGGGCCTAGAAAAATCACCTGCTGACCATTGTGAAGGCAAGAGGGACCTAAGGTCCCACAACATTGTTATCAGTAGGCCAAATATCAGTCCCATTGAAGGACCACAATATCTCTCTGGTCAAAAAAGTTCAACCCTTTACCCCCACAACTATATATCTATATGACAGAACTTTTATTTGGCAGGCATGAGAGTATGTGAACTAAATATATATTCACAGTTGTATCACATGTGAGTGTGCGACTCCTGCTTTTCTAGAAGGGTGACAAGCGTTTCCTGATCATTATAAATAAACATCTTATGCTCACATTCCATAGCACAGGTTCTGAATCAATAGTATGACAGAAATTTCACCGCTCATCAAGGACTTTATACATACTGCAGACACACAACCTCAACGTACACGGTACACAGACCAGCACATTAACCTACCAGTCACCCCTTAAACATACCCTGTAATATTTCCTCTCTGCCATATACCGAGTTCACATATCAAAGGTTTTCCCAAGACGATTTTGGGCTACACTTCCTTTAGCCACTATTAGGCAAAGCATTAGATAATATATGATGGATAAATAATATATCTGAACAGAATCAGATATCACGACAGAACACCCCCAGAAAAAAAGGTTGTTGGCTGCTGACCCTACTTTATACTTAAAAGATTTGTATATACAATGTGGTTCTGCAAAAAAATATATATATTTATCATTATTACATAAATAATTACTTCCCTGTCAAAGTTACATGCCTTTAATAAATCGTGCACAAAAGTACCTGGGTTAATAAATAAATTAGGCAGCGGCTGAGATTTCTTCACAACAAATGGATAATGCGCTCTGGTCGAATAAAGCTCTTTTCTTTGTAGTTGTCGATAAAATCTGGAGTTCATGAAAACAAAAACAATAACAAAAATAAGAATTCACAACTAAGCATTGGGAAAACAAATACATTTTTTTCTCCCCATATTTTTGTAAAATCCATCTGCATATTTTGCTACGTTTGTCATTTCATGAAAGTCCAATGTGAGGATTAAAACAGCCATGGTTGTAACCCTATGTGCCTTGTCATTACTGCTCCATCACCATTGAGAAGACGGGCACTGAGTTCTGCAGTATAAGGTCATACACTGATACCGCGCATAAGACACAAGGGAGCTTAGAGCTCTGTTTCAGACAGATTTTATACTACCATGTACCATGCAGCTAACCATATAAATGAAATTAACTATAAACAATCTACTCAAGGAAAACTTATATAATGCTTAAAGGTGTAGCAGTGCAGGCTGAAATGGGCTCAGATATCAAACTGGAGTCACAAGACCCTAGCAGAAAAAAGGAGGTACATTTCTTGGTCCAACATAGAGACCCATTAGCTTTTGGGACTTAGAGGTCATGAAGTTGTATGTGACAGATCTTTTTCTACTTTGGCTCGATAAAGAATATTATATTTGACTAAGAAGTCAACTTGTTTTGGACCAATACAGCTATATCCGTTTTCTTAGAGACTCTAGCAAAGCACTGATTGACAGTCTGCAGTGGTGCCTAAGCTCTGACATCTAGATTGCTCTTTTTGCCTCTGATTAAGTAGCAGGAAGCTATGAAACGCACAGCGCAACCCTTCTAGACTGATAATCATGTGGTTTGTTGTATTTTAACCTACTGGCTTACGTTGTGCTATATACGCTGATGTAGAATGATCTCCTTCTATACTAGCTCATCCGTAAATCCATGGAGGACATCCATGGTACTGCTACCTCTCCCAGTCAAAACCACCAAGAGAAATGTATTACACAGCGAATGAGCGGATATTAAGCACCATTAGATGGTTTTATAATTAATCTTAGGAGTATGAGACTGGCCAATCTACATATAGCAAGAAAGAAGACCTTATTGAGGACTCTTCTTTCTAATTACTTATTGCATATTTTTAATAGCTGATTATGCTTGTTATTTGGATCACATTTTCTAAGTGCACATATTTTGTAGAACCTCACCTGCTTCTCTTTTTTGTCATTTTGTTCTAGACCAGTGACAGCAAACCTATTGCACACGTGCCACAATCAGCATGCCAAGGTCTCTGCTCTAGCATGGGGGCAGATAACCACTGGTAAATTATTTTTAAATGAGCCCAAATTAAAGAGAGCACAAGGTCTGTTCATATATATGACTTCTGTTTCTCTGCTCCCTCGCTAATGTCCCAGAAATGAATGCTGAGCGCTGGGATTTGTCTTCACTGAAACTGCCTGCATGGCAATGAAGGGCTGAAACAAAGGTCTGTATGAGAGATGGTGAGAAAGGGGGGGGATGGCTAGTGAGAAACAGGAGCGATAGTAAGAAAACAGAGAGATAAGGAGAAGGATATAGGGGAGAGAGAGAAAGTAGAGGCAGAGAGAAGGGGGAGATAATGAGAAAGAGGAGAGATGGTGAGAAAAAAAGATAATGAGAAAAGGGAGAGAGTGGCAGCAGAAACACATGGGTTCCATCTGAGAAGCCACCAAACAAGCATCTATATATATATATATATGTGTGCAGCTTGTGTGTGTTATGCTTATTTCTGGAAGGTGAAAACCCTGCACTTTGAGGTCTGCAACTTTGTTTCATACAGAAAATTGGGCACTCAGAGTCAAAAACATTGGCCATCACTATTCTAGACCATCAGACAGAAGGGACAGAATAGTTGTGCCCCACAGGACATATCCTGGAACCAATTGAACTGTGTCTGCAATAAGTCCAAAATTAACAATTGCACTCCAAATGCCAAGTTTCTGCCCAGTGCCAAATAGCTGTAGCAGTAAATAATTTAAAGTCAAAAAATAGTTACCGGCACTCCAAGGACTTGTCCTGATGAAAGTCTGTAATAAACAAGACCGAAGCGTTGACTTGAAAACCGAAGTTGTTTGTGTGGTTATTTGGAAAGTCCCGGTAACTATTTTTTGACTTATATATATATATATACACACACACAATAAATCGCTTACATTTAACTTTATTTAGCATTTCATTCTGCAAGCATTTACATGCGAGCCGAGGCAAATATATATGTCAAACATATATCTGGCTTACACAATGTTATCACCTAGAGGAAAATAGTTAAAAAATACATCAGACATGTTTCTAATGCATCATCCTAAAAATGTAACAAAACACTTCATGGTGTACGGCCTTAACAGTTTGAGCATCAGTTTGAAAAGGAACTTCGTATAATACTTGTCTGGGAAGCAGCTCTATTAAAAAAAGATGGTATAAAAAGATGTTGGAACACTTATGGTCATTATGAGCGCCAGAAAACATTGCTTGTGAAAATGGCGATCCCTATCACAGCCCCTCACAGGACACTTTTACTGCCCTTTTAAAACCCATACAAATATATTAAAGCAGAACGCATTTACCAAAACAGCGGCTGCCGCTATGTCAAACGTCTTTCAGCAGCTTCCTAGTTTAATAAACTTTGCGCATTTCTCGCTTGCATCTCTTTCTATGCGTTTTATCACCACTGTCACATTGCGTTACCCACCTTCCAGCTACGCAGCCCAGCCACCTGTTCACGGGAGCCGCCATGTTTGTTGTGTTATTGAAAGGCCCCCAAAACGTCACCGTGGAAGCTGCCCTGGTATTGCCTGTTTGGCGCGGTCAGCCGCAGAGGGGGCGGGGCCCAATGACAGGCTGGGGCTAGGGAAGCGCGCGTAGGCGGTCTCGGTAGATCTCCGAGATGTTGAGACGGTTCTGAGATGTCTTAAGTAATACCTGCCCGAGAATGGCGATACAAGAGTGTCTGGGGTATGATTATCATGCCTCTCACGCTTCCCCTTTTCCTCCCCTGATGTCCCCGTGTTCTAGAAGCCGTATATTTGTGGGTTATCACAGCCATACAAGTGTTGTTAATGTTTAGCAAGAAATGTGATTATAAATTAAATTGTGTAAATAAAAGACTTTATTCAGGAGTAGTTACCAAAATCACTATTAATTAGTCATAAAGGCGTCTAAAACGTTTTGACCAAACCGCGCCCTCCAAACGCATCTGAAAACCCCACAAAGCTGAAGCGTCTCTCTGGCCGTTCTGGATCGGCGGGGGAACCGGGCCCTTTACATTTTCATGGTGTTTGCAGAATTTACCCGTATGCATTACGCACCATCCCTTGCTATATCCCCAGATATACTCTCCACCCATTTCAATGGAAACACTTTCCTGGTGCGGATTGGCTGCTTGATGCAGCCAATCAGTGATTACAAATGTCAGACCACAGAGGAGGACAGCAGCGACTTGGCGCTCAGGTAAGAATATTAGAGCCATCTTTACTCTGCTTTCCTCTATCGCGAGGGTGTCGGAGGACATTAAAAATGTCCCTTTAATAATGAGGGGTGGTGCACAGGTAAAGATGTTTACAGCTGATCCCACCAGCCAGACATAACTCCATTGCAGATGGCCAGGAGACCGACCACACATAACTCCATCGCAGATGGCCAGGAGACCGACCACACATAACTCCATCGCAGATGGCCAGGAGACCGACCACACATAACTCCATCGCAGATGGCCAGGAGACCGACCACAAGGTCACAGAGCACCGTGTAAAAGAGACAAGAACGCAGGGCACTAGAAATCCAAAGATCCTCATTCACAATGGCGGGCAGTTTTTAAATGAAACAATTACCTTTTATTATTCTTCCATTGATTTGAAAGCAGCTCAATGTATATTTATATCAACTTAATGACAAACATGTGTCTTTTACTGTTTTTTCTCATAGGAACACCACGGAGGCGGTATGGACAAATGGATTGTTTAAGGACGTATACGATCCAGGAATTTGGCCGAGACCCCTGCGGGCCATATGCAGAGAGGCTGAAAGTAAGCTCCATGTGGTCATTAGGTTAATGATGTAGCATGGCCCAGCCTCCCAGGAGCTCGTCTGAACACACCAGCCATGTTGCACATAAGTTCTTTTGATCATCACGAGGCATATTTTTGGTTTTGAGTCACTACTACGATTACATTTCCATATCAGCTTCCCTACAGAATAATTCTCCAGGGTCCAGGCTCATATATACACGCATTTACAATCAAGGCTTTATTAAATGGTGCATGGATTGCAGTCTTGCATTTGCCTTGACTTAGTATGGTTATGAGTTTTAATAATAAATCCTTGTATTGGTCTTTCCGGCTGGTCTTTGTAATAATGCAGTTACCTGACAAATGCCATTCACTGTTGCTTCATCCATTGGGGTGCAAAACAAACATTTATTTTACATTTATATTAATATGTTTCATGGTTAAAAATCAAGCAAATTTCCCATTCAGATATTACCAACCAATAGTGTTTCTGGTCATCTGCAAACGGTCTACTCAGTACCCTCAAATGAAAAGAAATTGCCAACTTCTTCCTAACCTTAGTGCCGAAAGCTGTAATTTCACTGTTATTCCCTAATTTATTTAGGATGACCTGTGCAGATCATATGGGAGCCACATACTCTATATGGACAAAAGTATTGGGACGCACCGCTTATTGCATTCAAGTGTTTTAATCAGACCAGCCGTATAAAATCGAGCGCCGAGCCATGCAGTCTGCATTTACAAACATTTGTGGAGAAAATAGGTTGTTGAAGGTGCTGAAGAGCTCAGTGATTTCAGGTGCCGTACCGAGATAGGATGCCACCTTTGCAGTCCATGAAATTAAATCCCTGCTGGATATTCCACGGTCAACTATAAGTGGTGTCATTGGAAAGTGGAAGACCAAGGGACCACGTAAAGCCAGAGACCCTGAAAGAGTGTAACGGTCGGACGTCCCAATACTTTGTCCATATAGTGTACCTGCCACTTACTATCCACATGTGTAGGTAGGTTGGTCACCTATACTGCCCATGTGCAATAACCAAAATCAGATCTGTTTTCCAGTTGCCTCCTGTAATCATGTCATTCTGCCCTAATCATTTCTGTAATATGCTGTGTCTGCAATTCATTATGTAATGTGTGATGTCAACGTGCATCTGTCTGTCAACAGCAAGCCTAATGGCTCCAATATGGCTGATTAGCAGCAAGATAATGATTTCAATATGGCATACGGTATTGTAGCCCATGCTTAAAGATAACATGCTTAGATTCGAGATGGGGTTTTTTCGTGCCAAATGAAAATGCCCCCCACAAATATCCTCCCTACTGGGGTTAAACATCTACATTATGGGGTAGCCCACGCACCAAAACACAAGAAAAAAAAATAAAAAAAAATCAAATGAATACATTTTCTAAAATGCATTACAAAATAGATTAAAAGACCAAAAAGTAAGCCTGTGAAGGTAATTGCCCATAATCATGCTTTAAAAAGTGGTCTATCCAATTTAGAACAAGTTGTTGGGCTGACCCGGAGTTTGCAGAAGAGTTTAATATTCTAACTCCGTCATCATCATTCTGCTTTAACAAAGAACCAACCCCATTTAGCTTCACCAGCAAGAAGGGATGAAAATATGAACATGGCAGGCTGGGAAGAGTCCGCGGAATCCCTCTATGCTTTTGCAAGGAGAACCACCCATTTTTAAATGGACCTCTCGGCTACTATATGCGTTTTCTATGGTTTTATGATGTATTTATTCACTAAAAGAATTGCGGGGAGGCAAGTTGTGGTTTTAACTATCTCACCTTATTGATTATGAAATTTGAAGAGCGTTGAGCTAAACTTAATATAATTCGGTGTGTTATACCTACCTGTCCGGCCGGGGTCCCACGGCGTTCCTCACGCACGTCCTCCTCGTCTGCCGCCGTACACACGGCACGCACACTGGCAGTCCTGATCGGGCTGCCGCAGCATGTCAGCAGCGATCGGAGAGACGATCTGCCGCTACATGTTCGCGGCACCCGACCAGTACCTCTTCTGCCTGTGTGGCGCTGCCGCGTCGCTCGCGGCGGCAACACAGGCAGAGAGGACGTTGCGGTTGAGCCGCCGCAGGCATGTCGGAGGCGATCGAGTGTTCGATCGCGGCTGCATGTCCACGGTGGCTGTCTTTCTCCCTCTCCTGCCTGTGTGGCGCTTCCGCGTCATTCGCGGAGGTACTACAGGCAGGAGGGTTTGTTTTGTTTTTTGTTGCCATCGCGACGGTGCTATAATTGCGCCGGTCGCGATGACGTCATCGTACCTGTTCTCCCGCCATTGGCCCTATTTAAACATCCTGGTCCTGTGTTTCCTTGCCCGTTCAACAAGTCCATTTATTTGTTCTCAGGGTGTTTAGTTCTTTTGTGCCTTTTTGATTGCTATTTACGTGTACCAGACCTCGGCTTTGTTCTTTTGACCTTGATCCTGCACTGCCCGTCCCGATCTCTGCTATTGTTATCTGACTACGTTCCTGTGCTGCCTGCCCCGACCTCGGCTATCGTTTTTGACTACGCTCCTGTGCTGCCTGCCCCGATCCCGGCTTGTTTTTCGGATTCTCGCCATTCCTGCATTGTGGGTCCATTACCTGTGCTACCTGATCCGACGTAACAATCTCCCTCCCGTCTTTAACTGTGCCCTATGGAATGCCCGCTCGGTATGCAACAAACTCGATTGTATACATGACCTTTTTCTATCCCACGCTTTTAACCTCCTAGCTCTTACTGAAACCTGGATCCCCTCCCATAACACTACTGCTTCTGCTGCACTCTCCTTCGGAGGACTACACTTCAGCCACACTCCTAGGCCTGATGGCAGAAATGGTGGTGGTGTAGGCATCCTTCTCTCACCTCACTGCACCTTCCAGAATATACCAAGCCCTCCCTCCTCTCATTCTGTTCCTTTGAAGCTCACACAATCCGTCTTTTCTCTCCACTCTCTCTTCAAATTGCTGTCATATATCGCCCTCCAGGCCCTACCTCGCAGTTCTTTGACCACCTTTCTCCCTGGCTCCCTTTCTTCCTCTCTCCTAATATCACCTGCCTTATTCTGGGTGATTTTAACATTCCTTTAGCTATATCTAACAACTCTGCTAGCTCCAAACTCCTCTCCCTGACCTCCTCCTCTGGTCTCTCTCAATGGACTAATTCCCCTACGCACACCGAGGGACACTGACTTGATCTGGTATTCTCCAGATCATGCTCTCTTTCAGATTTCTCCATCTACCCCTTCCCTATGTCTGACTGCCACCTTCTATCCTTTTCTCCAGTGCTAACCCCTAACAAGACTAACTTACAGCGCTCACCTCATACTTGTAGGCCATTACCAGAAAATACCATTACCCAACTGTCAGCCTCACTTGAACCTCTCTTACCTTCCATGTTAACCCTTTCCTGCCCAGACACAACAGCCTCTTTTTATAACAACACACTTGCTTCATCCCTCGACACCAAAGCTCCAATTACTACATGTTACATGCTTCTAGACTCACTTGCTTCTATAGGCATTCGAGATACAGCTCTCTCCTGGATCTCCTCATATCTGTCTAACCGTTCCTTCTCTGTCAACTTCTCTGGCAAGACATCATCGCCCCTTCCACTTTCGGTTGGTGTCCCCCAACGTTCAGTCCTTGGCCCTCTGCTGTTCTCTCTTTATACTTCCTCTCATGGCAAACTAATCAACTCATATGGCCTCCAGTATCATCTATATGCAGATGATAACCAAATCTACCTGTCTTCTCCTGATCTCTCATGTCCAGTATTACCAATTGCTTGTCTGCTATTTCTTCATGGATGTCACAACACTACCTGAAACTTAATCTTTCTAAAACTGAAATGAAAATAATCCTTGGTTGCAGCCCTAATAATAATACTAATTCTCATTGTATCTTTCACCAAAATAGCTAAAGCAATCTGTGAAGCGAGCCCAGTTGAGTCAATGATCTTCAAAATAAATGGTAGTCCCTTTAAATTGTTTAAACATAGTACGTGTTATTTTTCACCTTTTAAACCGGGTCAGTAATTATAAAACATATATATATATATACAATTAAGGAATAGTGTAAATATGTCATGCACAAAGATGATTGAAACACAAAACGGAACTAAGTAGCATTTTAGGATAGTTAGATGCATATTGTAAAGTCAAGTAAATATTACCAAATTTGCTATTGTTAAATGAGGGAAAATATAGCACTTTCTGCTTTGTCATGCATTTTTCCCTTGTCCTCGTAGAAATTTGATTGTACTCAGCTTTCCATTCGAAGATCACAGAGGGAAGGGTTAAAGATTGGAGAAAATGCAGGAGGTTAAAAAAAGAAGAACAAATAAGGATAAAGTAAAGCGAGATAAATTCTGTCTATCTACCTTACTTGTTATTGCTGTTGGAAGAATTGGATAACTTACATTTTACCGGGATTCACTTGTGAGCTTCTGAGTTAGGACAATCACAATATGAGGATTCTTATAAACATTTAAAAAGTCGACTCCTCCTTTGAATCAACAAAGTGTTCCTTAACGTGCCCTGCTGTACAGGTGGCTTTCTCTTTGTTCTTTTTATATACTTTATATATTTAAAATTCATATCTACTATTGTTTTTGTCTGGTCAGTATCTAGACTACCTTTTCTCCACATGAGATAATATTTTCTTTAATACATATGCCATCTGTTGCAGTATTGGTTAGGAAGTTATACATTAAGCCTTATGGACATCAATAACTCATAAAGCACACACCTGTTGTTGAAACTCTCAATAATATATTGGTGATTATTGACTAAAACTGTGAGTTTTTTTGAGTTGGCAGAAAATGTGAATTTCCAGCAGTAAACACGCACAAATTGGAAAACTTTGCCTGATTCTCCAAATCGGTTTTAATTTTATTTCTGGGAAATAGGTTTCAGTCAGTTAAAAAGGCTTATGGTTGGGGTACAATAAATAATAGTATACTTTATACATTCTGCCAATGGCTCCATGATCAGCTATTAAAACTGAGATGTCATTCCGATCTCGATCTTTTGCAATTAAGGGCGGGACCCGCCAAGGTTGCCCCCTCTCGCCGCTACTATTCGCGTTGGCCATTGAGCCACAGGCTCAGGCCATTCGTCTGCACCTGAATATTAGGGGTCTTGCTGTGGGTGGCCGGGACTACAAACTCAGCTTGTTTGCAGACGACGTTCTGCTCTCTTTGACATCCCCACTCACGTCCCTGCCTAATTTGTATCACCTGCTAGAGCAGTTCGGGACGTTTTCTGGCTATAAAATTAACTCGGACAAATGCGAGGCCTTAAATGTTAGCCTTCCCTCCCCTACGGTGAAGCTCCTCTCCCTTAACTTCGATTTTAAATGGCAGCCCTTCTCCCTGCGGTCCTTGGGCATTAATATCACCCCCTCTCATCAGCAAATTTATGCGGCCAACTATCCGCAACTACTCCAGACTCTAAAACGTGATCTCACCACTTGGTCCGCCAACGCCTTATCCCTTATGGGGAGAATCTATACAGTGAAGATGACTTTGTTGCCCAAATTGTTGTATCTCTTCCGTTCCATCTCATTGCCAATTCTTCGGAAAGATATTGCTGGCCTCCAGGGGGCTATTGAGCGGTTTGTTTGGCAGGGCCGAAGGAGCAGGTTTCCTAAATCGACCCTTTATAGGTCAAAGAGGGCCGGAGGGCTATCCACCCCCCTCCTTTATGCATACTATGTTGCAGCTCAGTTAGCGATGCTTTTATCCCTCTCTGTGCGCCCCTCTCCTGCGCGTTGGGTTCAGCTGGAATCGGATCTCTTCTCTGGGGTGAATCTACGATGGCTTATGTGGCAGCCCACCCTGGATAAATGCAGGGTCTCCGGCAGCCCTACCCTCCTCCACTCCTTCTCTCTCTGGTATCAAGTTTGTCGCAAATATAAGCTTACGGACAATAATTCCAGATTGACGTTGTTTCAGAACCGGGACTTCCCGGTGGGTCTTCAGGTTTGTCCGTTCCAGTGGTGGGTCGACAAGGGGCTAGTCACAGTGGGAGATCTGAACAATCGACCCTACTCGACCCTACTCCTTTCGGCAACTGGCATCATTGCACATTATTCCTGCTACTGAAATTTTTCGATACCACTAAATTTCCCACTTTCTACTTCTGTTCCTCAAGCGCCATCCGGACCACGTACCCACCTTTTATGAACAGGTGAGCACCCGCGCGCACAAAATCGGCGGCGCGATCTCCCATCTATACAATCATATTTTGGGGGTGAAATACCTGTCCTCGCCTTCCTTTGAACGCCGATGGGAGACCGACCTGGATCAAATCCTCGACCCCTTTGACTGGGGGGAAATCTATGAGAACGTTTGGAAAGTCACCGCTTGCACCCTCGTGCATGAGAACTGCTTTAAGGTATTGTCTCGCTGGCATCTTACTCCTTCGCGACTGCATCGCATGTTCCCGACGCACTCTCCTCTCTGCTTTCGTGGCTGTGACGAGGCCGGGACCCCCCCCTACACATTTGGTGCACCTGCCCCAAGCTTATGCCAATATGGGCCCATTTCTTCAGTTTGCTGAGTGACGCACTCGGGGTACCCCTTCAGCCAGAGCCTTGGTCGGCTCTTCTCTGTAGATGCTATCCTTCGGACGCTCTGACTAAACCAGCACACCGTCTCATATTCCGAGTTTGTGCGGCGGTCCGTCTTACTATCGCTCAAGTGTGGAAGTCGGGCACTCCTGAGATACCCGCCGTTGAAGCTAAAATTTGGCATATGCTGAAGATAGAAAAAATCACGGCTTACCTTTTTTTTCTCACCTGGGGGCCGTGGCTGGAGAAGTTCGGGATGTCACCTGCGGCAATTTCGTGGATCTGATCTGCGGCTGATGTTTTTTGTTCGGATTGCTGAGACTCTGAGGCTGAACCGTCCCCTAACCCTTTTTTTCCCCCCTGTCCTCTTCCGTGGTCTTTCTTTTGTCTCCTGACTCTACCCCCTTCTATTTTCTGTATTTCTTTCTGCAGACGCTTTCCACTGATTACACCTGTTTCGGGCCCGACGGTGTTGGCATACTATGTGCTCTCTGTGCGCCTTTATGGGCCCTCGTTACTTCGACGCCAATACCCACGCCTATTGACATGGTGCAGTCTATTGTTTAAACTGGAGGCTCTCTTATATCCATAACCCCCTATAATGAGATTATTTGAGATGCTCTGCTCTGTATTATACCTGTTATATCATGTCTGTATTTGCGTTTCTCTGGAAATCGTCTTTTCTATTGACAAAATAAAAAAAAACTGAGATGTCAAACCATGGTGGACTCTGATATTCCAGATCGTACCTAGTTCCCAAACATGGACATCATCATCATCAGACCAGCTAATAAAATCACAGCTATACCATCCTACTACCCGGATAACCATGCTAGGCAGGGTTATATTCCTACACAAGCCCTCTAGGCACAAAGGCCAGGCCCTAGTAATAGGATTGCCTGGTATCCAGATAGTCCCCTGTTCAAGAATGCCCTCAAACCAAGTGTTCAGTTTACAAAGGCAAGCGTGTGTTTATTTTTAAACAAAGAACTGTTTTTAAACAAACAGGAATATGTTTTACTTGTGAGGACTGAAAACACAATAGATATATTAGCTGTGCTCACCAGCAAACCAAACTTGCTAGTTTTTCAGTCAACTTTTCTAGGTGCCAAGTGAAGGCAAAGGCTCAGCACTGAAGCCGTGCACACCCCGGGGGCGGAAAAGAAAAGACACGGAAAAGGGGATGAAAGACATTCTCCTCCTCAGTGTAGATGAGCACGTAGGGAGATTAGACATCTTGCTTGTAAACAGACCATTAAGCAGCAGCACATCAAGGATCCTACCCAACCCAAAAATTAATATTCAAGGACGGATATCCTCTTTCACACAATCTCCAGGCATATATTTTTGTTCTTTAAATGCGCTGGAAAGAAAAAAAATCCCCGAACTAGGGATGACAATGTGGCGGTCAAATGTCATAAATGTGGCCAACAGCTGCATATATGAGGTTACATGTTCTGTTTTTATGCTTATGTAGACAGCAGATCCAGTGAGTATGGTGCATAGAATAACAGGCACTCTAGGCAATATTTATCCCAAGACTGGATCCTTGTATTGCTCCTTTTCTGGGTGTCTGTACAGCAGGTTTTGATAAATGTGTTCTGGAAAGGACTTGATAGTTTGTATTAAGTGTGTACTAAGCCATTGTATTGGTATGCTTTGTTTTTTTGCACAATTTGGCCGAGCTTGATGGGGTGAAAATTGCCTATTAGCAATCTGTGAGAATTCATGTGAAGCATAAAAATCAAACATTGCTCATGTTCTCTCATTTTATTGCTTAAGGATTACATTTTACCGATTTTAACAGGTCACATAAAAGTTCCACATGTATGTGGTTATTGAGGTATTTTGTTTATGGGTGTGAAACCCTTAGTGTTTAATGTGCAAATAGATTTGTCTGTGGGAACGACTTGATTTATTTACTTACTAAGAAGTGACTAGTAAAGGGAAGGACTAACCCCTTAATGTCCAAGATATTTCATATGCTAAAGACCAGTGCTCTTTATACCATGTGTTTTTTTCGATTCCCATTTTCTACGTCTAGTTTCTTTTTTCAGGCTTTTTTATTATATTCGGTTGATGGCCAGAAAAGTGTTTTTTTAACATGTATTTGAGGGGCGTAAGGCTAATTGTTGATGAACAAGGATAAAATAAAGTTTTTACAGCATGAACAAATAGACAGAGTAGATGTTTGCAAAGAACCTGTTGTCTTATCTGCCGTCAAATCCTACGTTTCTATCGTTTACCAGAAGACCTGCTGTGTTGCAATTGACCCTCCGCCCAGGTCAATCCAAACTCGTGGAACAGGGCTGAGCCCACCTCGATACAGGATTGTAGTGAGGTCACATAACACAATGCATGATTGGAGGTATGGCCACCTGCTCCCCCCTGAGGGGTTAATCCGATTGTATAGGCATAGGGTGCCAAAAGGTCTTATCAGATAAATTTGTCTTTTGAAGCTGGGACTCCTACCAGGGCCCTCTGCAAGGTGTGAAATGTTAGAGAAGATGCCGCTATGTCTAGGTTCAAATGTAGACGGACCAAGTAATTCACCATATGCCTCCCCTCATAGATCCTGGATTCTTTGATTTGCTAAGTGACCACTAGCAGTCAGGAAAACCATTTCATATCCACGTCATATCCAACACATACATCAATAATAACCCATAGATTCATAAGCATACCTCATTTTGTGCATATCTAGAACTGGGAAAGCGCACCCCACAAAAAACTGTTTGGAAGGAATTGTGAAGTCCGTGGTATTCAGTCATAAATAGCAAGTGTGACATATATATGGACTTGATAATTTACAAGAAATTCATAAATGCATGAATTATTGCTGTGGCGAGCACAGGAGGGACGAAAAAATGAAAATAAGTTATTTTGACTGATATGTTTCCACAACACAAGGGGGGGTCACTTATGGTACACCTTCCCTCCGCTTATACAACCTCTGGGCTGGCTTGGAAACTCAAGATGAACTGGAAAAGGTATAAAGTTAATGAGAGGAAATTGGTCTGTGTGCTTACTATGGGCCAAGATCTCATTTTGAGTAAGTCGCCATCTTTCCTTGCTGGAGCCCTACGGACAGAAAAACTGTTACTTTACTATTCAAGTGAGTAGTTGGGTTTTCTGTAATTTTTCCTTTTTATTTTATCTGTTTGTTGTAAATAATCTGTTTATCATCTTTTTTTTTAATGCACTGTGACTATTTTTTGTTCATAATAAATATTCCTTTAATAAGTTTTGCCTTTGTCTGGTAAAGACTCACGTTACCTGATGAGACCATTTTATTGGTAATTTGAAATCACATAATTATTGTGTTAAAGTATATTGTGTGGGTTTTTAGTCTAATTCGCTTGGGGGACCAAGGCACCCCATTTATAAATTGTCTTGGTGGTGGCAGCGTTATGATATTAGTTACCGTATTTGCCCGCACTTTTTTCCCCCAGTTTAAGTCTTTAAAGTGGGAGTGCGGCCTATATTCGGGGTTTAGCGCAGGAATGCGCAATTCATATCGCCCGACGTCTGGGACATGTTTCAGGTGCCGTGCAGGCAGCAGGGTTAGGATCCAGATCCCCCTGGAGCGCTGCGGGGGACCTGCATCCTACACTCCGATACGCTGAGACAGCCTCCTCTGCCAGCACTTTTCACAAGGGGAGTGCCAGCACGGGAGATTGTCTAATCGCATTGTGCAGACGTTCACCGGCTGAGGCAATGCTAGTGTAAACAAGCTCCGCTGCGGGCACGTCTGCTCGATGTGCTTTAACAATATCCCACGCCGGCATTTCCCACGGCGGAAGTGCCGGCACCGGAAGTTGAATACATGTATTGCGTAGGTTTTGATAAATGTCTTATACATGGGGAAATATGGTGCATCATAAAAAAAGTAAGGATACGTGCATAGCATAGTGAAACCCTTAACCATCAAACTTTGTACAGAGAGATATCCCTACTTCAAAATAAACGTATGTTTCTATTTACTGTATATCTTCATCATATCAATAGTTCCATACTATCTAAGTAGCCATACAACACTGATATCTATATCTCAACAGCCCAGCCTAACCTGTTTCCTACCATGCAGTGAAACAGACTTATTAAAGCCTACCTAGTAGGCTATACTGTAATGGCCCTGCCCTAAAACGAATAATTGGCTAAATATATTTAAGGACCATTCCATGCACCATCATTTAACATCCTCCATGTTAAATAAAGTTTTTTTTTTACTTTATTTAACATGGAGGATGTTAAATAAAGTTAAAACAAACAAAAAAAACCCCAATGTTTTCATTTATGTCCCGGGCAGGGGCGCCGTGCGGTCGCTTGTGAAGTTGTGAAGCCCCTCAATCTCTGTGACTCCATTGCGGTGCCGCGTTTCATGCTGAGCGCCAGAATATTCCGGCACTCAGCTGTGAAGCGCGCACCACGGGAAGATGGACGCCTCCCGCTCCCACCGCAGGACTCAACAAGGTAAGTAAGGGGGGGTCAGTGAGAAGAGGGGGGGTCAGTGAGAAGGGGCAGAGGTGGTAGATAGTGATACAGGGGGATAGATAGTGAGAAAGGGGAGTTTTGTTACAAGTTTGTATTCCTTTCTTTTTTGGGATGGGGGGCGCCAGAGGACTAGTCTGCACAGGGCGCCAGAACACCTAAGGCCGGCTCGGTAAAGAGATATCATTAAAAGTAGAAAATCACTACTTTTAATGATCACTGGTGAGATCCTATTTATGATATAGTGTCCAGTTGTGAAGACCATGGCGCAGATTCTACGGGGAATTCAAAAAGAGTGACAAAATAATAGATGGTCTTACTAATAAAACCAGGATGAAAGAAACTATTAAATAAGAACAATTGATTAATTTCCAAGCGGGGAGGATTTCTGCAGAGCACCAAGAGTAGATGGCATGATTTAAAAGTTATAGGGTAGAATACTAAGCTGTAATGTGAAAAATTCTATTTCATAGAAAGTGTGGTGCATATCTGGAATAAGTGCCGTATTTATTTTTAGATCTAACTCATGGCAGCGTCACTAGCCCTCCGCTCCATCCTTACAGCTTGGTGCTGGGCACAAGGAAATTATGAAGTGCCAACCTCCTAAAGTGCATGCATGCAAAGGACTTGACAAAACTAGATTTGAGAGACTAAGAAAAAATTTTTACATTGCTGACAAGCTAACAATCTAGAAAATATGTTTGGAAAATAACTGGAACTTTCTGTCTGACCTCCCCATCCCACCCATTTATACTCCATAGGATGCATTACAAGGCATTAGTGGTGATGGTGGAGGCTGGGGGCACTGCCCTGGTTCAGCCCACATAGGAAAAACTTATTGGACACTTTTTTTTTTTAAAATGTATTTATGGGAATAATTTTTATGCAGTTTTAATATAATTTGGAGTAATATTTAATTTGTGGTTGTGATTGATCTTCAGAATTTTAGTTAATGATATTATATTGATTTAACAAAAATTAGGAGTGACCAATTCATCCCAATATCTTTTGGGAATTTTGTATTGGGATCTCAGGTAAAGTGTATTTATTTATATAAATTTCATTGATAATTGGAGGTCATTTAAACAATGTTAATGTTTTTGTTTATTCCTGCTGATGTCACTAACTTTCTGTACTTTGCAATATGAGATCAGAAGTGTCTTTATTTCCTTTTACACGAAGGCAGCGACTTTATGAATCATGCAACCAAGCCCTTTGGGCTAGAAAAGTAAAGTGGAATTTAACCTCTCCCGTAGTTAGGAATCTTCAGTCATCACACTGACGTCTGTCGAGAGGCCATGGTAATGATAAAGCCATAAACTATTATCAGCAAGAGTACTGACAATGGTCAAATGATAACATTGCAAATGGCATTTAAAATATTTTTTTTTTTTATAATTTACTCTTCACTACGTGCCGACAGGACTGAGTTATGAAATGTATTGTTTGTTGTGTCAGCTTGACAGCAACAGAGCTCTGAAATGTGAAAAAGACTTCAAAAACATTTGTTGGGGATGAAATATAACTTAAGATGGAATTTTTGTTTTAATATAAATTAATAAACACGTTGGGATGAAGAATAAAAGAAAAAATACATACATTGGAGGAAGCAGGGCTAAGGTAAAAGATTCTAGAAATGACTGTAGACATCTAGAATACCCGTCTCGGACAGGGGCAGAACAAGAAACGACAGGGCCTCAGTGTGCAAATTGCCCTGGGACCCCCCGATTTCACAAGCAACATGTCCCACAGTACCACCTTTGCTCCAAAACAGATTCCCTATGCCATCTTTGCCCCCAAAACACTTGCACATTCATGCTAATATCAGCACTAATACACGGACTGATTCTAACATACATTCATTCATTGATACCCCCTCTCCCTCTGTGCAAGCAAGCCTCACTTTTACCAGGGGGTAACATAACGTGACCAAGCTACATTCCTGCATAGTCTAAAAATCCTTCCTATAAATTACTTTAAGTTGAAGAAACAAAAGAAAGACAATACTGAATTTAGTTAGAAGCTGCAGCTTTACAGCCTCTGCAGAACACCCCCCCCATGGTCTGACATTTCTGGCCACAAAGCAGCCAATCAGTGTCATGAAATGGCTCCTATTAAGATCAGAGAGAATGCTATCCATGCACACGCACCGGGGGTCTCACTAGACACCCCCCTTCAATCACTCGCCAATGATGTCTGGCCTGTCCCTTTAACAAGGTTTATTCATCACATTAGCCGTGTAGTCACTATTCTGTTTAGGATTTCATCATGTTTAATGGGAATTTAAAGGCAGCTGCTCTGCTTCAATCAGATTCAACATAATTAGAGGGTTGGGGGAGAATGTTAACCAGCAAACCAACAAAACAGCTCTGTGAAAATCACACAGTGGCAGCCAGTGAGTGCTGACAGGGATCAATTTTCTGGATCACTTGCCATGCCCTTTGTGTGTCAGCGCACATTTGTAGGTAGAAAACCCTGGAAGATGAAAGAATTTAACAATAAAGAGAGCAAGAGCATAAACCCACTGGATGGAGAGAGATGTAGAATGATCGCTGTCCAGAAACAACAGGAACGCACAACGTCCAGGCCACAGGTGCACAGCCAAAAGGGAAGAACGGTATATGGAGCGCAGGATACCTTTTCAGGTGCCTACATATTCACAGAGTGAGTAGTAACTTCTACTTTCTCAGATACAATGTTTCATTTGGATGAATGATGGATAACGTAAACAAGAGAGTATCATAAGAAGACCATGGCTCTCTTATTTAGAAGAATCTGTTCAAAGTATAGGTGCACAAACATGTTCAGTTATTTTCCAAAGTATGTAGTTTTCTTGACAATGTGAACACTGTGTCCTGAATTTTATTTATGTATACATGACGCAAATACCAGCCATAGCCTGCAGATGTTTTGGTTTGACAATTACATTCTAGTAAAGATCTGGCTTATATGCTGTGTGAAGTAATTACAAGTCTCCCAACCTATGTTTAATGATAAAGTCCATATATTTTGATAATCTAAGCAAATGTACATAATGCAAAATAAAATTTGTCAAAAATATTTTCATATGTGAGCTCAAAATATATTTTATCCTAAAATGTGCCTAATTTAACCTAAATATCCCTATTTACCTATCCCTAAAACAGTAAATGATATGGCACTAGGAGGAATCAACTATTAATCATTACATAGGTTTTATCGAGACATGCAGACAAAAGTACACTAATATCAGTTCACAAAGAAGTCTTACCGTTTCAGAGTTAAGCTACTTGGCACTATATGTATACTTGATTATAACTGTTGTAAGCTAAGATGTTCAAAAATCAATGGTGACCTCTAGTGTTAAACACTATACTATACAAGCTCCTGTTCCCCTTATTATATACAGTATTGTGCCATTTATGTTTCCATGATGACAACGGCTCTAGCTCATGTAATATGAAACTTGAATAGCGAGTTTGAATAGCGAGTCGAAAAAGCCCTCCACTGGGGATCCCATGTAACAATGTGTAAGCAATCAAAAGGTGTCATACATTGTGAGTCTGTCTCAGGCTTAGATATGTCCATATTGGCATAATAAATACATAAGTGTATTTATTTTGCTTGATGTGCTCTGGACAGTGGAAGGTTTTTGTCACTTTTGACCCACTGTAGGCTATATAGAATAGCTGGTTTCAATTCTGTCCATGGTTCACTTGCAAGAGTCAGAGTAGTTCTTCCTGTTCTCAAGGCTGGCACTACCTACAGGCAGATCTACTGGGAGCGCACCAGGTGACCACATGTCCCAGATCGCCTGGGACAGTTCCTTTGTTCTGGGACAATGTACAGCAGTGTCCCGGAATGAGTCTCCCTACCTTAGCCGGCAACCACTTCACCGTCCCTTTCTCCTTTCTGGCAGCTCTGCTTCTTCTCCTGCCCCTTCTTCTTCTGTCTTCTTTCTTCATAGGAGTCATGTTTTACCACCGTCCTTGTCTGGCCTGTTTTAAACTGTATTACCATCAGTGTCTGGCCTACTATATAACGATGGAAGTTATACTGTACCACGGTCAGTGTCTGGATATAATGATAGGAGTTATGCTGCTGTGTCCCGACACGGGGAGAGAGGCACTTCTCTGAACGATCGAGCACCTAGAAAGCCTCGAAACGTAGTGCTTCGTTATTGTGCGGGATGCCTGCTTACACTGTATATATTTACTATAAAGCCAGGAGAACTTTTATGCATAAGTCCTCCTGGCTCAAGTATCTCCATTTTGTAACAGAGGAGAACTGGAGAGGTGTTGATGAACTGGAGAGGTGTTGATGACATACATATGGCTCCACCCACAGGTTTAATTTTTTAAATCTTAATTAGGATGATCTGCTCCTCACAGCGCTCCCCTCTCCATCTATTAGTAGTAGGAGAGAGGTTGAAATTCTCCCCTCCTCCTGATAACCCAGTCCCTGTGTGGAAGGATGAAAAAGAAGATTACAACACTAGTAGCTTCCAAAGTAGGAATAAGGCTGTAAACGGGTGACTTGAGGGATATGGAGGGGTGGAAATTTGGTGGCTATGTAACGGTGGAAATTTGGTTGCTGTGGAAGGGGCATTTAGCTGATGGCAAATCAGGAGGCAGAGGCTGGTGTGTGTATGGGTAAAGGATAGTTAGTGTATATGTATGGGTAAGGGAGGGGGTAAGTATATACATATGGGTACATGCACCTCATTTTAAAAAAAAAAAGCACAGAAGAGATCTAAATAGATCGAAACACCTGTCTGTAGATGAAACAAGGAGTTGGCCCTTCCAGCCCTGTCCTGTACTCAAAAGATGCATCTAAAACAACAGCCATTTGCAAATTAGGGAACCATGGAACAGTGGGTAAACAATCAAAAAGTGACATACATTGTGTCTGCGTGTTTTTGTCTGACATTTGTTGATGTATTTATTTTATCCCAATCATAGAAGCAATATCAAGTTAAACACTTTGGCAGAATCAGACTCACTGCACAGCTGGATCAGAACCAGCAATCCATAGGCACGGAACGGACAGACACCCTGACTCATTGCCATCCTGACTTGTGGTAAACAATACAATGATCAGTCCTAATCACCCATCTTTACACAAAGGCATTACCTTAAAGAATGGTTGAGCAGGGAAAGTCACCCCAAATATTTCAATAATGCCAATAATGTCCAGGCCTCCGGATAAAGGCAGTTTATTGCTTCATTATAGAACTGATACATTAAGCAGTATTGTATTTGAGGCTGAAATACAAATATATTTTTCCATGGGACTTCCTCTTTTATATCATAAGTATGTAATGTTCTCCTATGTAAAATCATTTGTTTTCCATCCACTCTAGTTGGGTATGGGGTCCCACCACTTTCCAGCACGTACGGTGCTCTTCGAGAGGGAGAGGAATGGAGTGACGTACCGTGTACCGGCTCTGCTCTACATTCCAAGATGGGCTACACTGTTGGCATTTGCTGAGGAGAGACTGAGTGCAGATGATGCCCATGCCAACCTACTAGTTTTAAGACGTGGAATTTTCTACCATAACTATGTGGAGGTCAGAGAAAGGCGATTGGTGAAATGAAGAGCTTACAGTCACTCCTGAAACACTTCAAACAAGCACAGCCGGATTAACCATAATAGTTACATTTTGACAGCTTTCCACCTTTTCCACAATATTAGATGATATGGTCCTGCCCTAAAAGCTTCTTTTGCCATTCAACTGGAAACATAGAAGTGGTGCAGAAGAAACTGTAGTACAAGATAGCATATATTTGTCAACATAATTATTTTTACTTTTACGGATTGTGATACATTTTTAATGTTATGACTTTTTTATGTTGGATTCTCTCAGTGATCTCTCTAACCAAAGAGCAATGAGAGTTTTTAAGATACAACATTTTTCGATTTACAGCATCACCACTGATAGCCGGATAGTCTATGGTGAGGGGACTACCAATGTTTTCAGAAAATGAAATCGTGGGAGTTGTGGTATTTAGATGTAAAGAAAATAGTAAAATGGAAGTACACACTAAAAAGCATATCAATTTAATTTTTGAGATGCTGCTGAAATGACCAATATGTACAAACAACGAAGCAAGAAATCTGCACACACCTAGCTTTAAACTGCAGGAGAGTCTCAGTGGGTTAAACGATTGTGCAGTCCCACTGCTTTAGCTCTATGATAAGTAGTGGCCATTAGATAGGACTCCCCAAAATGTTTTGTTACACAGTGGCGTGCTAAGCAATATATGGCCCTATACTGTGACAGTTTGAGAGCTGAGACTGGGGGGGGACATCCAAAGTTTCCAGGTTTCATCCAAAGTTTGTAACTCACTGAGGTCATAGGGGGGAAATCCAGACAGGCGCACCATCAGAAATCTTGGGCATAAGTGCCTGTACCCCCAAGCCCCTCTTTAGTTTTTCACACTTTGGCTTTATTTTTGTTGAATAAATCATGACGAGGTGCAATTCGTTATGTTTCGTTGTTTATCTAAGGATACATTTAACCTACTTTTTAGACCTGCTAAGGAACAAATGATTGTTATTATGTCCTGATATGTAAAATTCATATTTTATTAATTCATAATAAAAGAGGGTGTACTTTATTTTTCACACGACTGTATGTATAATGTTGGAGTCAGCATTTATTATATATAGAATAAACACACTGACTCTTACACTTTACATACATACTGACTCTAACACAACAGTAACATACCCATACACACAGTTTCATAACTGACATGGTTACATACTCATGTACCTTATGTGACCCTGCTAATCCCGGCCTCCTTGCTCTGTTTCTTCCTTATATCTCTGGCAGTGGGAGGATATGCGCGCAGTGGAGACAGCCGTTCTCCCAGGCCATCGTTCTATGAACCCATGTCCAATATACGACGATTTCACAGGACAGCTTTTCCTCTTCTTCATCGCTGTCTTTGGCAAAACTACTGAATCATACCAGATTATCACTGGGCGCAATATGGCTCGGCTGTGCTATGTTACAAGCTCCGATCAGGGAAGAAACTGGAGTAATGTCACTGACCTCACCTTGCAGGTCATTGGGGAGTCAATAAAAGGTAATACTATCAAAATGTCAATCTGTCATTTTTCCTTGCAACTTTCACAATTCTATACACTTAAGTCAATTATTTTAGCAATGCCAAACACTTACAGTCCATGCCTGTGTATATTTTCATTAAGATACACTGTGCTAGTATCTGTGACAAATTTAGTTGCAAAGAGTGCAATTAATGTTGTGTGTCTGTGTAGAACAGCACCTTTGAACGACATTGAGAGCCCTCAAGATTCACCAAATTAGTATTTTATTCAGACAGCAATTTACTCTGGCTTTTAGAGACAAATCAACCAACTACAGACAGAAACATAAAACAAATTAAATAAAACACTCTGGAAATATAACATATTCAACATTTTTATTATTAAAATCAAAAATAGGTATTTATTTAATGTCTCTATAAATCATTTCTCTCTTCCTCAGAGTGGGCAACATTTGCCTTGGGACCTGGTCATGGAATTCAGCTTAAGTCCGGCCGTCTCCTCGTTCCTGCTTACACCTATTATATTGACTGCAGAGAATGCTTTGGAAAGCTCTGCCGTACCACCTCCCGGGCATTTGCCTTCCACAGTGATGACCATGGCCAGAAATGGAAGCTGGGTGAGCTCATCCCAAATCTCCCATCTGTGGAGTGCCAGCTGGTGTCTGTAGACGAGGAAGATGGTAATAACGTCTTATACTGCAATGCCAGGAGCTCCCTGGGATTTCGAGTCCAAGCTATGAGTTCTGACGAAGGAATTGTGTTCCAACCTGGGCAGCTGGTTGAGAAGTTGGTAGAGACACCCAATGGTTGCCATGGAAGTGTTATTGGTTTTCCAGCTCCTCTGGGATTCTACACAAGACTTTACACCAAAAAAAGTGTACCAAGAGATCTTAATAATAACAAGGAGTTGGCTGATGTGTTAAAAAAACAAAAGAAAAGCTACTATATTGAGCAGCTCAAAATGTATAGTGATTATTCACATCAACACCAGTCAAGAATAGAAAGCAGTCTCTACAAGCATCAGGGTGAAATATTGAGCAGGAAGGAGGTTTGTAATAGTAGTGATCAGCTTCCAAGTATTCCTGAATCCTCCACCTCTGTGATGTTAGATGGCATCCAAATTAGGAAAAATAGCCTTTATAGGACTAACCAGCAATTCCAGACTCCCACCTGGGTGCTATATTCCCATCCCACAAGTGCTCTGTCACGTGTGAACTTGGGAGTATACCTCAGTCCATACCCTAGGGATGCTGACAGCTGGACAGGCCCTTGGGTAATCTACGAGGGACCCAGTGCCTACTCAGATCTGGCATATATGGAATTACCTTCTAAAGGAATCGGAGCCGATGCTTCTCCACCAGTTATTGCTTTTGCATGTCTCTATGAAAATGGCCTTGTGTCCCCTTATGAACAAATATCATTCAGCATCTTCACCCTTTACGAGGTAATCCAGAGCCTACCTCCAAATCATCAACCTGTTTCCCATCAGGGCCAGAAGAAACAAAAGATGAAACGGAACTGTGTAGCTTCCTAAATGCTTGATCTATTTCTGTAATAGTTCTACTGGGGGGTCAAAAAAACAGAAGTTAGTGTCAAATACATATAGATAGATAGATAGATAGATAGATAGATAGATAGATAGATAGATAGATAGATAGATAGAAGCTTGATGTCCCTGTCTGTGGTGGAAGTCACAATTGTACCTGTTTCATTTGTACAATTTCAGGATCCTCAGCTCATTTGTCACATGACCTAGTGGTTCTGCAGCTTCTATATGTTTGTACTACCTGTATAATGTAAATAATTTATGCAAGAATGTCGAAACATCACATTCTTGGTATCATTCACATGGACTGTTTGAAATCTCTTTTTTATGGTAAACTAATCTGTGAAGCTAAACTTGAAGATGGATGCATCATTCCAACAAATCAGAGCTAATAAGAGGATCAACAATAATGAGTGAGAGACAATATCAACTATGAGACATAGTTAGCAAAACCCTAAAATTGTGACTGAGCTGCAACCTTCGAGGACAGGGCTGAATACTGAAATTAGGCTCAAGTACATATGTTCAAAGAGACTGTACTAGAAAATTAACTGGTAGCTCCATCTGGATGTTAGAGAACTGTACAGAAGAAAGGTACTTTCTGTGACATTGGGACATCCCCTGTGCCCAGAATACAAATTCGTAATTACCTGCGCTTTTGACAAGTCATTTGGACTGCTATGGTTTTGTATGTATCTGAATTGATCCATGCGACTAACTTCAACAGATTAATTTAAAAATGCTTGCCTGCCAAACCCAAAATCTATGCTGTGATATCACCCTCTCTTCCACTCATGGTTATATGCCCTGCACCTCCACAACAATGCATGTCTTTGTAAAAGGAAATGTAAATTAATGTAAAGGAATGTAAAATATCCCCTATATCACTGATTATCATTATCACAAACATCCATGGAAAGCCACAGCCACTTACCTACAACATAAAACTGCATTTTCCAATACATTAGATGTCACCCTCTGTAAAACAAACAAAGATATGTTAAAAGTACCATTGACAGTGTCAAGGACAGGTACCAAGATTGATGTCAAAGGATTTACATTATTTACTCCTTGGTTTATAATGGTGTAATATTATGTTATCTATTATCCAACAGGACCTGCTACCATTTCCAGTAAACAAAATAATAACTGTGCTTAAATTCTAAAGGAATAGCATTTGACACTATGTCATCTACAGGGAATGATCTAAGTTAGGACTCAATAGTCTGTTTCTTCTACAAGGAATTCTTCACCTTGCTGTCTTTGGTATGATAACCTGAAATAAATGATGTCCTAAACTAATTATAACCAAATATTTTAATTGGAACAGTTTTTGTCTTGATTGCACAATGCATAAAATGTAATAACTTTAGTGTCAGAAGGATGAGAAATTAATGTATGTTTAGACATTTATGGCTGTGTGTTGAGTTATTTTTGAGGGTTATTTACACTGTTATACAGGTTGTACACTCACTACTTTACATTGTAGCAGAGAGTCATTTCTTCAGTGTTGTCACATGAAAAAATATAATAAAATATTTACATAAATGTGAGGGGTGTACTGACTTTTGTGAGATACTGTATGTAACACAAATACTGTATGACACCAAAAGCCAAGATTCAAGAGCAATGAAAAGAGGTTGTATCAACAAACCTTTTTTGAGTTCACGGTGTCCACAAATCATTCCGAAAGTTGCATTTAACAATTGGGAAAGACAAAGAATGATCTCTAGAAAATTAATAAAAAACGTACAAATGGACAGTGAGGAAGTCCAGGGGATAATGTTTGGAGGTTCGATGCACACAGAGCTCCAGATAGGAACTTCAAACAGATAAATAATAGAGCTGTGAAGAAAAACAAAAATATCATAAACCCAACAGCAGGAGGCACGTGAGATATAAACCTGCACTCTCACATCCCCTGTCCTAATGCTAAACAGTTATATTCCTCATGTAAAGGTGCTGTTCCACTTCATAACGCTTTTGAAGCAAAGAACCCTTATAATAAGTAATTTTACTATTTATTGTGACATTAAACACATCAAAGCCATATTAAGAGTTTTATGTTGGTTTTTCAGTCTCTGTCACATGACAATTCCGTGTTCCAGTCAAATATTATCAGTGAGACAAAATCTGATCTTACTTTCTGGAAGGTTTTTGGCATTCATCAATACTAGGAACAATTCTCAGGCTGGAATTACCGTAGTTCATTTATATATATATTCAGAAGAGGAGGTGGAATAGCACTTTATAATAGAGCAGTACACACGCTGTAGTTCATACCTGTTCTGCATGAGCTGTTCATCGATATATTTTAAAGGATATCCCCACTTCTCAATGTCTTCTCCACTTGGCTTATATAAGCAGTAAGGACCAGTGGACAATATAGCTGCGGCAAACACCAGACTAATTGTGGCCCCAATAAGAGCCAAGACAGAAAGCATAAAGGACAACAGCATCTGTAGAGCAAAAAGGGTTAATTACTGCCATATCATCACAAATACTTTCAGAAGCATGCTGGGAGTCCTGACAACCTTTCATGAGTGATACAGGAACTTAAAGTGATGAAAACCAATACGAAAGGGTGTCTAAGGAATAAAAATATACACTTTCCTTTCTCCTTTTACCGGATACCCAGCTGCTACCCGTAACAACACTCTCCTGGTGTTTAGAAATATAAATTTGATCCACTAGGGGGCGCTCGTGTAAACCGGTTCCAATGAACAAATAAAAAAGAACTATGATGGTGTAGTAGTCAAAAACAAGTTGTCTAGTTGCGGGTATATTTATGCACTCACAATATATAAGAGTCGGTCAAGGTCCATGTAAGTCCCTGGCGCATAACGTTACTACACCATTGCGTTTGTGTATGTTTTTGTGTTTCCTCCTATATAATCCCTATACACGGACCCTGAGGTGTTGACTTACATTGACCTTGAAGGACTCTTATATATTGTGAGTGCATAAATATGCCCACAACAAGACACCTTGTTTTTGACTACTACACCATTATAGTTTTTTAATAGTAAATTACGGTTATTGATGTAAAATTGATGTTCATTGGAACCGGTTTACCCGAGCGCCCCCTAGTGGATCATATCTCCATAGACATCGTCTGGGTCATTCTATAGTTTACCACAGTGAATATGATAAGGAGTCAGGGTGTTTGTCGAGTAGATTGGACAAAGATAACCGAGCTAAATAACATACACATGGCTAATATGCAACTTCCTGAAAACACTACAGTATGAAAGTACTATATAGTTTCAGCTGGGATTCACTTACGTAACGCCAAGGTCTGCAGCTAGATAAACATCTGACTCTATAACCAGCTAACACAGCTTGTATACCAGCCAGGAGAACCTAAAGAGAAAGAATAAATCACAAACAAGGGACACAAAGTATGATGGGATCTTTTCGTCCACAGGAGTGGTGGCACCAGAGTAAATTTGTCAGGAATTAAGAGTAGTCATATATTTTAGGATTGGAAGTCCCCTGGTAGACTGCCTGAGACCATCTTTGTTATCTCTGACAATACAAAACTTCCATTGTTGTACATGGAACACCACATGTGAACTTCCATGATCCAGGATCCAATACACTGCGCAATGAGAATATAACGACGTATCTACCATGGACGGGCATGTTCTGTTTAATAGTAAATTACAAACAGTTATTGATGTAGAAATCAAGTTGAGTCAAGAACTTTACTTCATGTTAAAGAGGAAAAATGGAGGATCATCATGTAGATCAAATCCTGCCCTGAGGGGCCATAGATGACTTAATGAGTAAAGCACATTTGGTGAGAACCACGTTTTGGTCACTTTGTTGTACAGATGCTTGGCACTGTATACTTCCATGCTCGTTCCCTGATTTTTTTTTATTCTGTCATAACGGCAGAAAAGAAGAAACAGGCAAGAGAAAGAAACATTGACCTTGACAGCAGATAAGAACCATTCAGCCGATCTAGTCTGCCCCTTTTTCTTGCTGTAGAGCCTTGTTTGTGATAAATATGTCATATTGAGGGTTCCCCTTTAAGATGCTCCAGGCGACATCCATAAATGTGGTCAATAAGGACCATCCTTTCTTAGATTTAGTTTTTTTTATAGAATACCTATATGAAATTTTAAAAGCTCTCGTGTTTTAATACTTCTATGTTATCTGCTGGCGCGCTATAAGTAAATGGAACGTTTGCATGGTTCAAACAGACTCTCCATAGGTATAGAAAAAGTAATGTAAAAAATAGTTCTGTACTCACCATAATCCCACCTCCCCAAACTCCAGTCATTTTGGTAATTTGGTTGCTGATTCTCTTATCCTGGAGGTAGGATCCATTAAGGTTTGGGAAGAGCTGCAATAGGTTTGCAGTGACAGAGAGCAGAGACAAAACCACAAGGCAGAGACCTACAAACCGAGAGCACTTCCACACACACATTTCCTCAGGGCGTCTGAAATTAAAGTGTATGCATTAGGCACGGTGTCACCGAGACTTGACGTAGGAGCCCCACTTCAACAGATGCTGTGCCACAAAAAAATCACAAAAATCAAGCGTCTAAAAACCTTTAAAATAAATCCGCCGTCTTTTGATGAAGTCAGTGTTTTTTAACATTGTCCTGGACTGTCACAGTGATCGGGTCCCCAACAGTCCCTCTCTGCATCTGCATTGATCAACTCCTTTTTATCAAGACCATTAGAGCAATAGAGATAGATAGTTTCATATCACAGCTTATTGACTCATTAACTGTCTAGAGGCCGAGAAATCAGGGAGATAGAAACCTATGTTTTATGGCAGATAAGAACCATTCAGCCCATCTAATCTGCCCATATTCATGATGAAAAGACCCAGGTCTTAGTTAGTCCTTGGTCTTGTCTTAGGTTCCATGACGCCTTTCTTTAGGACTCCTTAATGCATACAATTATATATATCTTTACTATATTATTAGTATTTTCTTTACTTAGCTCCCTTGATTTTTTCCTTGACATAACTTTGAGCATTACTCTCCTCAAACTTCACTGACTTACCAGTGTATTAGAATTATTGTATCAGTTCCGTGATAACCATCGGTATCGCAAAACAATACGTTGAGCTGTAAAAGAGAGAGAAAAAAACGTGATTGATTAACCACTAAAACATAGAAAGTTGGTTAGTTTACCAGACAGCAGAACTAGAGAAAAAATATTAATTTTATACAATTTCTTTGTGTTTTGCATAGAAAAATAAGGTTGGTCATCACTCACCTATGGGGATAAATCCAGAATGTATAAATGGTGTCCCCGTGTTAAAGTGTTCACTCGATTATATAGTAACTTAAGGAAGGAGTAGTGAATCAGACCGAGAGGAAGGTCTTTCCATCTGAAAGCTGATCGCTGATTTTAAAAGTCTTCCTCTGCCATATATTTATAGAGCTGGGAAGAAACATTACTTACTGAATGCGGCCATGAAAGAGGAAATGTTAGTAAATGACTCAGGACAACAGCCCTTGGGCAGAGTATACCACACGAAGCTCACAACCTATATCCATGAATCACATACATTTCACGTTCATGACCTTCAGAACAGTGAGCATGTGGATCTATTTCTATGTTAGTTCTATAGCACCCAGGGTGTACGTAAAGATTTGGATTTTGCATGACAATGTATGGTACATCTTGTAGTTCGTTGTAGTTGCATTGTAGCAAGAATGAAAAAGGGGCGTAACTAGACACCACAGGGCCCTTGTGCGAAAATTGCCCTGGAGCCCCCCAACTTTATCAGCTGGTCTGTGCCATCATTGTCCCCAAACAACGCGTCTGTGCCTTCTTTGCCCTATGCCCCTCCTTCCAACATACAACATATGTAAACACACTTACACAAATTACACAAACTTACTCATACTCACTAACACACACTCCATCATACCCCACTTACACATACTTACACAAAAACACCTACACATTCATGCTCACACACACACAAATTACACATTCATGCTCATACACACATACAAGTACACATCCATGATCATACACACTCGCAAATTACACATTCATGCACACACAAGTACACATCCATACTCACACACTTACACTTCATTCTCTCACACACACACACACACATATACACATCCATGCTCAGACATACACGATTACACTCCATGCTCACATGTACAATTATGCATCTATGCCCACAAACACACACACAGAAGTACACATGTCATCTTAACAATCTACAGCAAAGATTTCACAAACATTAATGAACACGATAGACTTTCCATTTTTCATCTAGCTTGGGTCTAAAGTTTAATTATATGCTTAATGTGAAGGTTTGTTTTTCTTGCTCCCAAAGGTTTTTTGTGCCTCCATATTGCTGAGCTAGTTGGTTGGATCTGAGTCCATCCTCAACTACCAAGGCATAAATGCTTTTCGGAAGACACCAAGAAAATATTTAAAAGCTACATCCCCATAGACCAGGGGTAGGCAGCCTTCGACACTCCTGATGTTGTGGACTACATCTCTCATAATGCTCTTACAGTCATAATGCTGGCAAAGCATCAAGGGAAATGTAGTTCACAACATCTGGAGTGCCGAAAGTTGCCTACCCCTGCCATAGACACTAGTTATTGAGTTAAGTTCTTTCAGCCATACACATTGCTAACAGGTGTATAAAGCACATAAAAGGCCATCTTCAAAGACAAACAGTGGCAGTAGAGCGGGTACTGAAGGGCTTTAAATGTGGCGCTGTCACAGGATACCACCTTTACCACAAATCAACTATTTTTGTGAAGTGTAGTTGCAACAGCTCAGCCACAAAAGAGCTCAGGAAGCAACATCAGAGCAAGCACTGTGCATCAGGAGCTTCATGAAACGGGTTATATCAGCACGCACTGCGATGGGTCACTGCAACAGAGGTATACCAAATATGCATTTGGTTGTTTTGCTGAGATTCCAATAAAAATCATGGCAAAAGGTTCTTTCTGGTGAGTGTTTCCAGGGATCTGATGAATTCTAGGTAGCATAAATAAGTAATACTCTTCACCTGAGTGTTAATGTCTCATTTTACTTGTATTCACTTACTTAACCATTTAAAGAGTGAAACAATGCTTTAATTTCCCTGTTTCCCAAGTGTTTTCTTTTAACAAAAAGGTCTGGTCTAATCACGGTTATATTTTCAGACATGTATTCCAGCTGTTTATTTTAGCCCATTGTACTAGACAGACACCATGACTCCTATTCATATTTTTTTCATTAATAAAATGAGCCATAAAATGAAATATTTTATTATGCAAGGTTCAAATATTACAAGACATTTACAAGTATTTATGTAAAAAAATGCCGCAGCTATACCAAGAAGAAAAAAAGGGCCTTACCTATGTATCATGGTATTCACAAATAATGCCTCTAAGTCCCAAGTTTTCTCTCTCTTTTCAAATAAAAAAAAATACAGACTTATTGTTCACTTTAACCTTTAGGACAAGTTGGAGATAAATGTTGTTGATAGCCATCATCTGTATTGAATATGAGTTTGAAAATGATAAGTGAGTTTTTCCTTTGAGAATAATCCAGATACAAAAATGCGTCAATGAGCCTTTTTTAACCCAGGACAAAATAGCAATTTATACAGCATTCTTTGTTGCGGTGTAATCAAACATCTGGCTGGTTTGCTAAGATTAGTTCAAATAAAATACATAATATTCAAATATGATATTAAACCTGAAAGCCTTGCTGCGGGTGTCATGCCAGGCCACCTAAATGATCAGAGCAGACGTGGCCACCAACAAGAAGATCTCAAACTACTGTTCAAAGGTCTGCACAGACCTACTGTAATCCTAGAACATGTAAAGCATTAAATGCAGACATAACTGAGACCTAGCTGTTGGTTGCCTCTAAGAAACATATAGTTTACAGAACTATTTGTGATTTCAGGCAAAGCAACTATGCAGGAGCTTCTTCTTCTAGAGTAGACAACTACAACGGAAAGTGCTGCTCTCCTAAATGTAACGCTTTTATACCTAGTCCTTTCGAATACCCAGACACTTCTTTAATCATGTACTAGGTTACCTTGTTAATATTTTTTTGCTGGGGACACTTTGTCATGTGACCCAAAAAACGAGGCTGTGAAGGAAATTGAAAAAGCTTCTTAAAAGTTTGTATTTCTGGAGGTAAGAATTTTCAGAGGAAAGAATAAAATTACAGACCTTCTAATTATTTGCTAAGCGTTATTGATGTTTTGTGGAGCAGCGTGTTTTAACGGAATGAATCAAGCCTCAGACATTATATGTTTAAAAAAAAAAACGGTCAAAAATATACAAAAGACCATCTTTATAGAAAATAGAGGTATACGTTCAACTATTTAACTCTTAACTTTAATGTGACGTATGGCAAATTTAAACAGATATGGAGATACAGCTATAGAACCAGTAAAACAGAAATAGTTCATGATCCAAGTCCCCTATTGCTAGATATATATTTGCACGCAGAAATTAACCTTAACGGTACATCATTATTGAAATAACGCATTAACACGGCTCATCCCTTTAAGACTTTGAGAAGAATGCACTCAACATCAGGGACGACAGACCAATGCTTAAAATAGCACACAGATGAGGAAGCCGATTCCCACACGTGTTACGTGTTTTTATTTTTTTCGCATGTTTTAAAAATATTCTTGGGCGTAACCCTTTCAGTGACAGAAAAGCGTTGCATATAGAGAGGGTCACAGAAAACTACTCATGATGATTGCGCAATAATAGCTGGAGGTGACCGTTTCCCTGAAAATCGCTGGTACCGGTAAATATTGCGATAATGACCAGGTAAAATGAGAACCTATGTTGGTAAACAGGATTAAAAAAAAAGGATTTATGACCAAACATATGGGATGTAAGCATTTGCCAAATCCAGGACATTGGAAGTGAGAAAACGCAATTAAGTAGTGTGATGCTATGTTATATTCTGTTGTGTGATCTACACTAATCTGCTAAGCTAAATCTTATAATCAACGTGTGCAGAAGTACAGGAGGAGGAGATGCTGGTTTTCCAGCAGTCTGTGGATCATACTACTATTCATGCTTACACTGTCAATAGATGGCTTAAACTAATCTCTCAAACTATTTCCAACCAAGTACCGGACGTACAACTTCAAAAGTATCTCTTAATAGTTTCCAATGAAAGACGTTTAGCTCCAGAAAAGTACCCCCTGATACACCCCAGGAGGTTCAAGTACCAGGGTTGAGAGAATCCTGAGATATTTAGTCTTGAGAGCTATAGGGATCCAATTCCTGCGCTAAGGCATCAAACCTGCACCGTTATAGTTCAGCCGTATCTACTGTGCATGGAGCTCACACCTATTTATTTAATCCAATGCTTATAGTATGATTGATATATAAATAATTCTGAAATTAAAGAAGGAACACACTTGCCTACTGGCTGTTTTTGTAAAGTACATTTAAAAAGTACTTTTAGCCTCACAGGTTGATGTCATAAAAACCATAGATAATCTTCAGGGTCCCCAACTAATGTTCTATGTAATACAATAATTATTTCAGGGGCTAACAAGGTAAAGCAGATGTATATATTATACTTTACTGGATGAAAAAAATGGTTTTACAAACGAACCAACAATCTCTTGCCCTTTTTGTAATTTTAGTGATGTATAAAAACCATATACTTATCCCGTACAATACAGCCACTATGCGGAAAATATAACAACAGATAAGAGCCATTTGGCCCATCTAGTTTGCCTTTTTTGCCTATTTAAAAACTCAAACATTACTCACTCCTTGTTCTATTGCATGCCTGTTTCAATTTCCCTACTGCATTAGCCTCTACCACTTCTGCTGGGAAGTTACCTTGTGCTAAATGTCTTCCGTTTAGCTGTACATATGTTCCTAAAGGGAACTAGAGACCTACCCCCCCTTCTCATCCCCATCCATTATCTATAACAGGTCTTTGGCCGTCACAGATTCAGCGAACTCTAAATGATAGACACCGTCATTCTTTTCAGCATTGGGGGGGGCATGCGTCACATTTTTCTTTGACATTAAACAGTATGCAATGCATATATTCAACCACTACTACTACGCCACTTACACAAAAAAAAAAAATAGGAACAAATATGTATGGAAAAGAAAAAAACTGTACTATATTTAGTTTATCCTCTTTTAAAGGCACTGGTGAGCTATACATGATTCTAGGTTGCGGGTTCTCGTGGGGAGGTTGACACATATGCATCATATGCTCCCTTAAACCCATTTTATTCACCAAACACACATTACGCGGCATTACAATAAGAGGGAAGCAATACCACTCAGCAGAGCGTGGGAGATACCAGCTCAGTGATTCACACAAATAGCGGATTCTTCCCACATAAATGAACAAAAACCAGAACTGCAACTGAAATATCATTCCACACACCGCGGCGTTAAACTTTACTTGGACCAAAAGAATTATCCGGGACTCACGATAACAGGAGGGTCGGCGTTTTAACCTTTAGTAGATGAAGAAGTCTGGGTGCGAGGGCGGCAGTTCCTCAAGAAGGAACCGACACAGTCACAGCTTTGTAACATAATTAAAATCATTTATTAAAACTACCTATAGCTTCTTATTATTATCTGTCAGTGTGTTTTTGGTTTAAGAGATATTTAGCCCAAAGAATACGCTCTCTCCTCCCCAACCATTACAACAATTGCCTGAACCAAACAACAGCGAGTTTACAACAGGAGAGAGATAACATGATGGGTAGGAATAATAATGTGCATTCTAAGAGCAGAACGTTGAAAATGTGGTCCCATGGTACATACATAAGGGGTTTTTAACTTTCAAATATATTGCGTAATTACATTTGGGATTAGAGAACAGGGGCAGATCAACTTTAAAGGGAACCCCATGTTAAGGAGTAACCGGCCCTTTAGCTGTGGGGGACCCTTATAAAACAGAGTCACCTGTCTACATGTCAAGGCTTAAGTAAAGGGAAGGACGGACATAGGTCATATTTACTAAATGCTGCTATACCAAAAGACCATCCAGTTTCTACATTCCAAGTCCACTCCATTTCTGGACTGAACCTTATAGTATAGCGCTGCTTAGTAAACATGGTACAAATACTAATATAAAGAAGACTTTATTTAATCGAGATGTTTCATTATCAGAAATTGGTTTATGTAGCAAGGATTAACTGTTTCACTGCAGATTATGTTAGCAAATGACCATTTTTCAAATACCATAGAACATTAAGAATTAGCATTAAACAAGATTTTGGACCTGACAGGGTAAAGACAGCATGTAAAAAAATATGGCTAAAAAAGAAAAACACAAGGCATAGGTATTTCCATATTCAGGAAAAAAAGGATAATAAATAACTAAAGTCTGCATAGTATGTACCTTTGTTTCCAGTCTGTAGACAATAGCAAAAGGCTAACCTTTATAGGAATGGCTTGTTCCATTCCCTGTGACATGTAAGGGATCTTAACGAATCAGATAATGAAAAGAAAATGGCATAAGAGAATATGGAATTAATAACCATTGGGGAAGATACATTAAAAATCAAGTTGAAAAGCTATCTTCATCGCAGCTCAGCGTTCTGGCTCCTTCTTACTGGAACACGGTGGAGAATAGAAGAACCAGCCAGGATCAGCCATGCCCAAATATCAACCATGATGAGAAGGATATCCATTGCTTGGGGCACAACATTATGGTCAAGTAACTGATTTTTTTTTGGTGGGAGATAAGGGATATTAATTCCTTTCCTGTATAAAGACAGTCTCTTGCGGGCATAGTCCAGCTTCCTGTAATGTGACATCATAGTCCAGGTGTGACAGCTTCCGCCGTGGAAAGTTTGTAAGGAGCTCAAAGCGTTCATTGGGATATCCTTTGAGTTGCACATGCTTGACCAAAGCCTGAGAAGGAAGAGACATCGCAGACAAGTCAAGTGAAGCAGGTTAAAAGGTAACCTCAAAGAGTTAAATAAAATATTTCTGAGCATTGCACATCATACAGAAAACATACGCAGGTACAGGACACTTGAGGCACATTACAAAAAAAGAACTAGGCATACAGCAACAGAACCAGACTATAATATCAGTGTTCCTCTTAATCTCGACCCTGGCAGCGGAAAGACCAAAAGCAGAAACATTCCACCGGCTGCTTTTTAACCCCTTAAGGACCGGGCTCATTTTTCGTTTTCTACACTGTGGGACCGAGGCTGTTTTGACACTTTTGTGGTGCTTGTGTTCAGGTGTAATTTTCTCCTCACCCATTTAGTGTACCCACATAAGTTATATATTGTTTTTTTCGGGACAAGATGGGCTTTCTTCAGATACCATTATTTTGATCGTATCATCTTATTTACTATAAAAAAATTAATAAAAACATGGTGAAAAATTGAAAAAAAACACATTTTATGACTTCTTTGAAAAATCTTTTACTCACCTAAAAAAGCAAGTAAAAAAACTAGCTAAATAGATTCTACTACTTGTCCTGAGTTTAGAGATACCCAATGTTTTTATGTTTTTTTGCTGTTTTTTGTACGTTATAGGGCAATAAGTACAAGCAGCGTTTTATGATTTCCAAATCTTTTTTAACAAATCTGGTCAGTCTGCCTCCATCTCCTCTTTAAAATATCTTTGAAGCCGGTTAACAAAATTTAACCCATTTAAATATATTTTTGAAAACTAGACACCCCAGGGTATTCCAAATGCTGTTATTTTAACCCTTTCCATGCACCAATTATACAACTACACTTTGTCAAACTTTGTAATGGTATTTTTTTTATTTTTTTTTTCCACACAAATTGTACTTTAGTTATAGATATACAGGTTCTGGTATATGTCACTATCAAACAACACCCCAATATGTGTTCAGGATCATCTCCTGAGTACAGCGATACCCCACATGCATGGGTTTGTCAGATTGTTTGGCTGGTAAAAGGCTACTTTTGGGGCATGCGTAATTCAGGTGGTCATTTGGTCATTCTGCCTCCATCTCCTGTTTGGAACATCTTTGAAGCTGGTTAACTCAATTTAACCCATTTAAACCATATAATTTTTGAAAACTAGACACCCCAGGGTATTCCAAATGCTGTTATTTTAACCCTTTCCATGCACCAATTATACAACTACACTTTGTCAAACTTTGTAATAGTATTTTTTTCCACACAAATTGTACTTTAGTTATAGATATACAGGTCCTGGTATATGTCACTGTCAAACAACACGCCAATGTGTGTTCAGGAACATCTCCTGAGTGCAGTGATACCCGACATGCATGGGTTTGTCGGGTTGTTTCAGGTTTAAAATGCCACATTTGGGAAGTGCGCTTTTTTTCTCCATTTTGGTCAGTCTGTACCTATGCCCTATCTAGGCCACTCCAATTTACCCCATCAGCCATTTTTTTTTATATTAGACACCCCTTGGGTATTTGAAGTGCTTTTATTTTAACTCTTTGTTGAGATTTTTGAGAAATTTTAGCACTTGCTCAAAATAATAAACTTTATTTTTTATATTTGTTTTATTTTTTTAATACTTTTTTTATATATTTTTTACACATTTTGCTGGTACTGGATGGTTCATCTAGTGACATCACTGCATAATTATTTTTAAATGTTAGCACATTTTTTTTTATTTTTTTTTCCATTTTTTTTATTTTTTTTTAATATTTTACTAATCACATAGTGATTAGAAAGCTGGGCTCCATTGACTTGCATGGTTGAATGCAGTACCTGTATTCAACCAGCAAGTGGAGCCAGTTCTCTAGAGGGTCTGGAGACCATCTAGCGAACTTTTAAAACTTGTTTCCTTTACAGTGCGGCGGCCAGCTTTATTGATGGCGAAGATCACCGGCAGCTGCGGCTGTGACCGCTCTCCGGAGCGGTCACAGCCCACCTAAAGGTAAGTGTTTGGTGTCGCTGGATGCCTCCTGATCGAGGCATTCCAGCGACACCATTTAAGTTTAGGAGGCGATCGTTGATCGCCTCCTAAACGCTTTTAAAACGGGCGTCCGCCGCCATACAATGTATGGCGGCTGTCGACATCGAGGCATTGCAGCAAGGCCGTTTAAGCGAAGAAAGTGATCCTTGATCACTTTCTAAGCTTATTTAATTTTTTGACGGTTCAGGACCGTCAAAGGTCATTTAGTGACCTTCTTGTTATGACGGTCCTGAACCGGCAAAGGTCGTGAAGGGGTTAAACATAAGATCCTATGTGTCCATGCAAATAACCAAGCCCAATGGCAGCGGTGCTCTGACTTTACCCAACAAAAGTAGCTGTTGATTAAAATTTGACCCGCACAATGTCCTAGTTGATTGAAGAACACAGCGAGAATGGAGAGGGAAGTTAAGAGTAAAACAAAAGTTTAACTGTAACATTCAGAACCAGCGAAGCTGTGCAATTTACTGCCCCTGGTCGTTCTGTAAATCTGTCCTTTATTGGGTCAGCTCACACGGACCATTGTGCTTGGGCTCAGTAAAGGGAAGCCCTATATAAAACAATAAATAATAATAATGCAGGAGTGACAGGGTGAATAAATGGTCATCAGACGACTTGACTGAAGGCAGGGGATGATATATTACATAACACATCAATTTATTTTTTAAGGACTCCTATGAACTTGCGTATCAACACCCTTCCCCCCATCTTCCTTTAGCTCACCTTTCCATGTCCCCTTCCTGAGATAGTAACGAGGCTGGTCCATCCCTAACAACGGCACCTTTACCTCTTGCATAATACACCCTAACTCCTTCCAGATTGTAAGCTCATTTGAGCGGGGCCCTCCTCATCTGTTCCTGTAAGTCATCTTGTTATGTTATATACTAATTGTTATGTCCTGTCTGCCCTTTGTACATCACTGCAGAATATGATGGCGCTATATAAAACAATACAATCATAATATTATTGGAGTGGCAGTGAAAGTTCTTGGAGCAAGTAAATCACAAGGGTGTATAAGATGAATAGAGTAAAACAACACTGAACTCATAATTACATGACAAGGACACTTACCAGTAACTTGGCCTTTTCTGGTAATGAAATCTGTTCCCTTTTGCCATCTGGGTAACGGAGCATTAGTTTAGCTTTTGGTCCTATATTTAAAAATATAATAAAAATGCGAATTTAAAAAAGGGAAGGGCATAAACAGATACCAAATAATGAAGAATTTCATGTTATAAAGTTGGAAGTTTGTGGCTTTTACTACACCTATCAACCTATCAATACAACAAACAATTTTTATATTTAGTTAGTAGTAGAAGCATTAATAAACACTCATCTACAGACACCAGACACGCAAGAAGGCTTGTTTTTCCCTCAGAAATCTCATGGTGCTGCCACAACCACAAGGGATTCTGGGTAGGCGCATGCAAATAAGGTTAAAAATTATCACCTTTTGCCTCTATATCCACTTTATACATGGATCCCTTGAAAGTAATTGCCCGCTGTACAAGACAGCTTTTCGACAAAACTCGGGTAAGAGGTGCAGTAGCCAGATCACCACTTATGGACAGCTGTTTCGCCCTCAATGGGTCTGGTCAGCATGAGGTTGTGATACCGGCTTTGTCTTAGTTAATTAATTCTAGGTTTATTATACCCTTTTGAATGACAAAAAGGTACAGAAGCGTAAAATGTTGGTGTGGTGTAAATAAAATATAACGATACTACTGCAGTAAAATATTGCTTTATCCTTTTCCTGGAAAAAAAAGTCAATTTAATCTCAGGGTTATTCTTGATTTTGCGAGGCTTGAAGTGGCAAAGTACAATGAAAAGTTACTTTTCGGACACTTCTTGAGGCTCACGTAACATGTTTGGCTACCTTCCCCCCCTTACCTAGTAAAGAAAAGGTTGACAAGGTGACTCTTTCATAATGTGTATTTGGTTAATAAAACATGAACATCCCCTAAAAGTATATTTTAACAATAGTGCAAATGAAGCACAAATTATATTAACATGACGGTGTTGATGTCCCCAGATACAGAACTCACCATTGGTCTCAGCGCCTTCTCCTGAGCACCCCGGTTTTTCATCAGCATGAACTGTGTTTGCTGGCTGGGATATGTGGTTTGCGATGTCTTCCTCTGTTTTTTCATTCTCAGCAGGCAGAGTCCTTTCCACTTCGTCCGTTCTGTGGTTTAGTTCTCTAACAGGGGACATTGTTGGTTTGCTGTTGAAGTTCTCCTGTTCATTAGATGATTCCACATCGGGTTTGTCCTCGTCCTCATGGTCTGAACCACAGACAGAGATAAATTCCTCGCTCCCCGAGTATAACTCCGAGTCAGATTCCTCTTCATAACGAGGCGTTCCCTTGTTGGTTGCAGAATCAAAATGTGTCTCCTGTAAGGAGGCACGGATAGCAGCCTCCAGCTGGCTATCCTCGCTGGCATCAATAAGGCTTTCCTGAAACAGGAGACATCCACATTTTTCATTGTTGCAGCTGGACTTAGAATTGCAAGCATACTGATTTTGTCAAGATACATACTGATATGAAATATCTACCGGTACTAGTAAAGACTCATTAGGGGTGATGTGTAGATGAAAGTACCCAAAATGTGACATGTTTCTGTGATTATTTGCTTGAAAAACTAGAACCATCAGAAGGACAAAAACAGAAGAATACATTTGAAGAACAAATAAAATGTTAGTAAAAAAGAAGTGACTTTTTAAAAAGGAAAATGTTACGCAATCATATCCAGGGTTTGAGAACATGCAAAATCTGACCTTTTCCTCATGCATAAAAATGATTCAAACACCTTCACACAAACTATGATCGGCTCAGGTTTAGTGTTGTCAATAGGGTATTTGCTCTGGATAAACCCAAAGCAGTAGATCTGGACAGTGATGTTTCCTTAATATTAAATAAAACATTTTTTCTAATTGTTTGGCCCTAATGAACAGATTGACATTTGGCAAAAACCAAATTTATACCCAGGTGTATAAAATCAAGCACCTGCGTTTACAAACATTTGAAGAGTTCAGTAAATTCAGGTGTAGTACTGTGATAGGATGCCACCTACCATGAAATGTAATCCCTGCTTCATATTCCAACTATAAGGGGTATTATTGGGAAGTGGAAGCGTTGAGCCCTGACCTCGGCCCCATCGAACACCTTTGGGACGGACTGGAACAGAGATTGTGAGCCAGGCCTTCTCCTCCAAAATTAGTGCCTGACCTCACTAATGCTTTACTGAATGGACGGGCGAAAACTCCCACAGAAACTCTCCAATACTTACATACAGAGTGTGATTGATTTATAATAAAAGTTAAGATGTAAAAGTGTACCTGAAAGGGAATGCTAATCTTTGCAATTGCAAGCCCAACCCACAGAGGGAACTGTATTCCAAATACTTGAGTCTATATGCACCGAATGACATACTATGACAATGCAAATATATGTAGGATCTACTAAAACATTTCCCTTCTTGCACAAATGATTGATGAAACATAAATTGGTATTTCACAACCGTCTGTCTTCCAGAATATGTCACTTTTCTAATTCTCGCTTCTGTCTGTCCACGGCGTTAACATTTAACCTTTTCATACCTCCCACACCTCCTCTACTAAAAAACCACCACAAATCTACTGAAACTTCCATGATCTCAACACTCTGCAGCTTGCATACTCACTTCTACCACCTCTCTCATGCAGCTCAGTAGAACCATACACTAGCCTCAGCCACTGTGTCGCCCTCCAAACCATCGACCTCAGCCACGGCGTTCCACAAACGCTTAATTAAATTAGTAATTGGTCACTTATTTCATTTCATCACATTAACTATGCAATAAGCAGGAGAAACTCGGACCTGCGGACCAGGTGGACAGATTGCTAGGTGGGGCTGGTGATGATCCAGCGGTCATAGTTCACGTTGATACTAATAACAAAGTCAATGGCAGGTAGTGAGTCCTTAAAAGATTTTAGGGAACTAGGTGACAAACTTAGGGAAATGACAATTTCAGAATATTTTCTGGCTATACCAGTCGAGTCGAGTAGGAAGGATTTGAGTTTTTAAAGAACTAGGCAGACTTTGCAGTTGGGTTTAGCGGCAATGGTGGCTGCAGTACCGGTGGAAAGGTTATTTAGAGTGTTGGAGTGGGGTGACGAGGGTGCAGCTAGCATAAAAGGAGTAGCCAGTGTAGGTTTAGGGCAGGGCTTAGCTTTGGGAATTTGGGAAAGGAGTGGTAGGATAAGCGTAGATACAGAAAATGCTAATCCTCAACATGTTGTGACACGTCGCTTGAAAAATAGCTTGAAGGTGATGTGTACAAAATGCCTATAGTTTAGGGGATAAGATGAGTGACAGGAGGCAGAAGGTTGTAGTTAATGGTGTTTATTCAGAGGAAGAACTTGTTATTATTGGGATAACTCAGGGATCAGTACTTTTTATTTGTGATATTGCAGAAGGTTTAATGGTAAAGTGTGTATTTCTGCAGATGATACAAAGTTCTGCAACAGGGTAGACCTTCTGAGTGGAACAATTTAAATGGGAAAAAGTAAAATAGAAAAATGGTTGAGATTCTGGCAGCTGCAGTTTAATGTTGATAAATGTAAAATAATGCACTTGGGGTGTAAAAATCCCAAGGCAGCGTAGGGCAAGATGGACTTGGGGGTAATTATCTCTGAGGACTTAAAACGTAAGCAGACAACGCAATAAAGCAATGGAAAAAGATAGATGGTTATGCCACTTTACATATATCTGGTCAGGCATCACCCAGAATATCTGTAGTTCTGGAGGATCCCCATCTGATGACACATTGGGAAGAATTCAAAAGGAGGGCTACAAAAACGGTTTGCAGTGTAAAAAAAAATACTTAAATGGATTTAACAAAGTACAGGAGGTAGGCTTAGTCAGTTGCTGCCATTAACAAACAATAGCTGGTGAATACTTACAGATCGTAATCTTTTCTTGGGGGGGCTGGTTGATAGTCCATCAAGCTGCCCGTGTTCCCCTAAAAACCCTGTAACTTGCTCCAGGAAGGAAGTCACATCCAGCTGGTGCCATTCCACCATTTTCTGTCCTATGTATTGAAAACAAGGGAACAAAGTTACATAACTTTTGCAATCATTAACACTTGTAACAAACAAAATAAACTGCCCGGGCTTTCCGCTGCATAACCCTAATCATAGGCATAACCCTTGCAGCAGGTAAATGACTAACCTGTACGAGGATCCAATATGGAGACATACGGAAATTGTGGCAGCTTGTAGAACTGAATGTATCTTTGCCCCTCCTCGCTGTCATGGTAAACCTGTGAGAACACAGCACATAATATCCGGAAACAGTAGTGATAGGGTATTTAGCAACAATGCAAACTTGACTACTGCATAGGGCCCGTAGCAAAGTGGAGCCACAGCAACAGAGTCCCGAAGGTGCACTCAACTGTGGTACGTATTTACCAATGAGACTAACACGAGTTTTACATGTGGCCAAGTATGTCATCCCCGAAGAAAAAACGATTTTTACTCACAATGAAATCATTTTCTTGTAGACCTGGACAGGTGGGTTATATCATCAGACATCTCTAAAGGCAGGGTAAAATAATAACCTCTCTTATTTATCTTCCCTCCCTTTGAGTACAGCCCTCCCCCTACTCACGAAAGCTCGGCTCACACTGAGAAAAAGGTGCACATCATTTCCCTCCAGCATAAGTGGAACATTCCCGAGCTGTCCTCCAGATGATTTTAGGAATTTAGGGCTCCATGGGAACCGCTGTCCCAGCTTCCAGAGATGCACACAATGTCAAACTTGGAATGTGTACAGCGACCAAGTAATAGTCCTGCAAATCAGGTCCAGCTGCACAGGACAAGGCCATCGCTTGTGTAAAGGGGTCCAACGGGAAACGGAGGCATGGTGGAAAAGTGGTTGATGATCCAAACAGCTTTTCAGAACTGACCAGACCAACAATGCTATCATTGCCACACCTGAATTATACTCCAAGTCAAAGTTCATGCCTAGGAGTCACCTTGATAGGACAAGCAGACCCTTCTCCCAATTGACCACATTTAGTTATGTAAAACCAGAATTGGTATTGATGCTGAGATGAACCCTGATCAAGAGATTGCCCAGGTACAGCGACCATAGAGCTCTCTGGTTGGTGTAGCAGGGGACGCAAGCACATCAGGACCTAATTCGGCCTAATTAAACATCCTGAAATAATGGTGGATGCCTAATGTGAACCTGAAAAAATCTACGTGGCTCCTGATAGATGGGGATGCAGAGGTATGTGTCATTCAGGTCCAACAATAACATGAAAACCCCCCGAAGCATGAAATGAATGATTGCTCAGAAAGAGTTCATCCAGAAAGTTGGGGTGCAGATCTATCGACCAAACAGTTTAGGTCAAGAATTAGATGGAAGCTCACATCCCCTTGGGAACCAAAAATAATCCTGCAGGAGCACAAGTCCAGAATTCTTGGGAAGGGAAGGTTTGTGGCCATCAAGAAGGACATTTGGTACCTGGAAACCAGATCCCAAGCCCAGGAGATTATTGACAGGGAATGATTATAGGGAGACAGCCAACATCCCACCAGGAAGTAAATGAAGGGATTAGGCTTTTGCGTAGAGTTCTGGTGGCTTTTTTTTGTCAAAAGGATTAGTAGAAAAAGGGAACACATGGGAAAAGCTGATCTGGAAAATGGTTCTCCCAGCATATTGGGGAATTATGGATTTAATATTCAGTCCAAAAAGACAAATCTACTGTTTAAGGCAGCCCTAGAAGCTTGTGTTTTGAGATGGCCTTCCAGAAGTTCAAACCATATGATTCTACTCCACTGAGTAGTATCATATCTAAAGTCACAAAACTAATGAAAGAGATGGCCTTGTGAATTTAGCACAGCTTCTTGTTGAATTGGTACAGGTCAAATTATTGTAGCTCTTGAGGCTCTCACACAAAAAGCACTAAGTGTTGTTATCCAGGCTGTGGCTACTACAGGACTAAGGTGCTAAGGAAGCAAGGCCCTTAAAGAAGGCAGAACCTTTACATTGTAATGTGGTGCAGCAAGGTGGTCTAGCTATGACAGGGTAGGTCTTGTGACATTTATTGGCTATTGGCAAAATATCCTGTGTCTTCAGGGACCATCCACTCCTTAATGTGTCTTGTAGACTGGTAATCTATGGGTGGAGTGTGGATGCTGACCCTAAAATCCTTCCCCCTAGGCCAGTGTAAGAGCTTGGTCTGAGATGCTTAGGGTAGATAGCACAAGTTTAAGTAAAAAGATTTACTGAGATCTGTGTCGTTATAGAGGCATAAGAATGAACTGTAGTTGGGTGGCTGGTGTCTACCTGTGCAAGTTAGAGAGGGGTTCTTAGTAGTATACAAAGTCAGAAGCACTGGGGGGGGTCTGGAAACCACACAGGCCAGTGACCATGCCTCAGGATTCTCATTACTGTCTAAGGGCATATAACCCAGAAAACAAGCTGGAATGCCAGGGATCCTGCAGGAGTCAGATAACTTACAATGAAGGCTACAACTTATCACAATATGGTCACCAATATGTTAGGCCTAATAGCTATGAAGCACAAGATGACTGCCGGCTACATAATGATGCACTTTGCAGTTCAAACTTCTGTGTGGAATGTGTGGAAAAAATAAACAGGGCATCTCCTCGGCAAAGAAAATCGAAACGTAGGCTCTCAAGCAAGCTTCCGGGACCGTGCTGGACCTGCTGTGAAGCTTTCCGATAACTTGTATTGTATTGGATTTACTGCTTTTGGTGGCTGCAACTTTTAGCCAGGGAAGAAACTTTCAAAAACCTAAAGCTCCTGCACAAGGAGGTGCTCTGTTAAGCGCATGTCCTTTCTGTGATTCCGGGCAGTCTACTAGCAGGGATTTGTTAACCGCTTCTGATTCAGCTGTCCAGCTACAGCTGCCCTCGGGACGTGATGTCCAACAAAAACTTGCACTTCTGAGAACTAAAAACAACCACTAGATGGTGCTAGAGCTAATTCACTAAGGAGAAAAAAAATATGTAAAATTCAGAAAACTGAAACTAAATAAATAAGACCGGTGCCTGAAGTGACTGCTATGGGACCTACCAACTGTCAACACCAGGTCGGAAGACCGGCCTGAGGCATCTATTAAACTTTTCCACTTGGTCAGGCAGGCTGCCAATCAGGGGAAGGGCCCAATTCAGCTTGCTAAAGAGGAGTATATCAGACTCTTGTAAAATAAAAACTTACTCCCAACTTAAAGTAAAGAAAAAAAAAAGTTCCAGAGGATCCAACATGCTTCTGGAGCTTTCTGCAAGCAGGGTGCGGTTATATCCATGGGAGAGAGCAGCCTCCAGAAACGACAAAGAATATAACCCACTTGTCCTGCGCTGACTAGGATCACAAGGGAAAAACAACAATGGGATAATTTACTGCACTGAAAAAACAATCTTGCTAAATTGCAGAAATGTTGTATTTTTTGTCAGATTGCCCATCACAACACTGAAACTTTTTGAATGTTTCATTTTCTTATAGACGTAGGGTCAAAATAAAATCCATATAGGCCACATACAGAGGAGGCCATTATTGCATTATATGCAGAATGTTGCCATACAATGACATGTCCGCTTACCATACCGAGCGTTGTCCATGTAAGCCCACTTCATTACATGCAAACAACACACATCTAAACTATGCTTTGCAAATACCAGTTACAGACAACCGTACATACCAGTTTTGATACATTTGGCAAAAACAAGTATGTGCACTTTTGAAACACAACTGTAATCACAAATGGATGTGCAATTCTGGAGCCAGAAAGGTAAATGTCTCCTTGGCAAACAAAAAAAAAAGGGTAGCATAAAAATGACTTCTGGGATTTGTCGAGCCCCAAAAGGAAAGCAAGATGTTTAATGGTTGCTGATGGGGCTTTGAAATGGTTTCTGTAACGGGTGATATTGCAGCAGAGCTCAGATGGAGTTCTCTTACCTGCCAGAAGATGAAATGCTCTCGTATAAGTGTCTTCACAGAGTCATTGCTCCAGATGTCCCTATTTAAGCACTGGCACGCGAAATCCTGCACATTCTGAATGTTAATCATTAGCCATTTGTTCTGTAACTGCCCACAATCCTTGGCCTGAAAAGCAACACTGTTTGTTAGTCTATATATCTTTTCATATTAATACACGATACATTTTAAATGTTTTATGTACGTTACAACAATGCCATTCTCACTAAACATACCGTCTCAAAAGAGTAAAATTCTAAACACAATCGCCTTGAACTGCAACACCTCTCTGGACTTGGTTTTGTTTAAGACCAAATGTAATATGTCTTTTCAAGGGGTGTACAGAGAATGACTTGGGCAACTGAAAATAACGTTGGACAAGTTAGGAACAAGATACTAATCTGAGTGAGCCCCCAGGAGTCATCCTAACTAGGCATATGTTATTCATTCAAGGTGTGGCCTGACACTTCTGCATGATGGAGCACAGAGGATTGGCTGGTAAGTGGATTTATTTTAACTTGAGTCATACATTGGGATCTGCAAATATTACTTTGGTCTGTCTCAGCTACAATTTTGTTTTTTGTTCTTGTTTCTAGTCAAAAGAAAAGTCAAAGTGTATCTGGGTCCTAGGGAGTTTTTCAACTTCTTAAGACCTTTGATTTTGCTGGGGGGGAATACAGAGGAGGTTTTCTGGATGCTGTCTTGTACCGATGTCAACAGACTCTATGTAGGACAGGGCAGTAGCTGAGGGCCCTGGTCACGACAAAGAGCTCCATAGATGTGGGTGAAGCAAATCAAACCTCTTGTCTAGACTTCTAGTCAAAGAGTGGTCCCCAAAGCATTCAAAGATGCACCTCAGATTTGATGACGGATCATCACAGAATTAAGAAACTACATAGTAAAGTTTAGGAGAAAGCCTCAATCTTTAAGGAGCCTGGATGGAACAAAACCTTAGGCCGCAATATATGAAAGTATAAGTTAGGCACCTGCAGTAACTTGGTTACTAAAACTTGCTCAGCACTAGCTAATTCTATGGTGAGCGCATCGATTCAGATGAATACAGAAGTACATTAGCAGTAGCAATGCAATTAGCAGTATATTCATACAGTGTTTTGTTGAAATCTCAGTCCTCAACTACACAAAATGAATACTCTGCATGGTAGATTATATGAGCAGCTCAGCCATTAATGTTGGTGCACACTGACAGCTCATCTTCCATGTTTGAGAATGAGATTGTTGGCGCTATATAAAAGATAATAATAATAATAATATTTGTTAATTCAGAAATATTTGTATACACCACAAGGAGCTGTAGTTAATTGACAGAAACTGTAGTTCCAACTATATTATGGGCCTCGGGATCCGCTTTACAAACCTTCACCACTGAACAATTAAAAAAACACAAACAAGCAAAAAAGCCACAAAAATGGCCCGAATATTTATTAAGGGCCAACTCACAGTTTCAGAGAATTTACAGGTCTTCATACTAGCTGAGGGGGTCCTGACATTTCAGACCGCTGTCAAGCTTTCTTCACTTAGACAAATTACTTCTTTTTAGATGGTCTGAAATTAGAAAAAACATGGGTAATAGCAGAACTGCCTATGCTATTATCATGTTTATTCTGTTTCAGCACTCTAAAAAGTAACAAGGAACCCAATATTTTGCTTTGTTTTTGCCCTTGTTTTTACAGAACAAACCAGTACCTGGAAGAGGATTATCCCACACAGCTAAGCTTTAACATAGTAATGCAACATACATTCTCCAGAAACATCCCACATGAAGTCTTAAAGTGGAACACCATTATTTAAGTAGATTAATATTCATCTGGTATTAATATTGGTAAAGTTATTAACAATGAGGACAAACAAAAACCATAAAAATGTCTGCTTGATGACAATCCAGTGTACTCACCGTCTCAAAACTGCCTTTATGCATAAGGTCAATTGGTGGTCGGAAGAGGTCAGCCAGTGTTGTGAGCTTCTTATCCACAGCTCCTCCATTCCGCAGCTCCTGCTCTTGACGGACTGCAGTAGCCCAAATGGGGAATAAAAATGATTATAGAAGACTGCCAGACACAAGCATACTAGAGATAAATACATCCAGTTTCATAATCACAAAATAAATGCAGCAAGACTATTGTGTTATAGGTGTGTGTTGGAAACCCTAGGCAAGTACATCAATGGTTGCTGCTTCAATGTTAGCATTGGTTTGGTTTGGTTTGCCCCATTGGCAAGTGAATAGGAACACAAACCGACGGCTCCCGAAATGTAGACTAACAAAATACGTGCCCCACCAAGCTAGCGCGAGATAATTACGGTACCCCATAGTACTACAGGCCATTATTCTATTACACAACGTATAGAAGTATGCCAAAACGATGCATTTGCTTCATCATATTTATTGACTCATCATACATGTTGATCACCTAATAAGTTATTTAACCTGCAAAATGACAAAACATGTCCAAAGGTCAGGAAAAGTAGCGACTGCTTTATGTTTACAAATGCCCCAAAACTGATAGTTATAAATATGGCTAACTATATGGTTAAGTGATATATTATTTAACTCTATTTAAAGTAGACTGTTAAGCTAGACATATACTTACTGGTTTCAGTCTGGAAGTCCCGGAAGCCATCAAATATCGAACGAGCCGGTCTTCGTCTTTTAGGAGCTTAACGAGGAAGGAAATAAAATATATAAGTTGGTACAGCTATACCACCATATACTATATTTGAGAATTAAACTAATACTATGCATTAACTATGTGTTTGTAAGAATTAACCCATTGTAATGCACAGCAGAATATGACGGCCGTCAATAAAAGTAACTAGATGTTTGTGTCCATATGTTGGCAGTGCAGATAACAATAATATACATTACTTAGGTAGTTTGTACAATCCCAAATGTTTTTGCTTGTCTGATCGGTGTTTGCTTAGCTAATGCATTTAGACATTGCTCAGACTCTGTTAAACACATACTAATAGGGCGTCTAATAGGTCAGGGAAGAGCATTCCAAGGGGAATCTTGCCTGGGAGCATGAGAAGTGGAAATAAGAGTGGACAAAGATCGACGGATGAGCGGAGATACCAGAAGGAAGGTATTTAGATATCAGTAAGGAGATGTAAGTTGGGGAACCACTGTGAAGATCTTTGACATACTATGTCTTAACTCACCACCAAACATTTCAGGTTCCACAAGGATTTCTTGCTTTTGTGGAATTGGTGCTCTGACATCATCTCTAGAATAAAAATAAATGGGGGAATATTTTTTCCATGTTAAAAGCTGTATTAAAACAAAAGAATGTTCCATAAGTGTACTTAAAGCCATAAAATAGTCTAGGGTGACTTTAATAAGCTTAACCCTACTTGATTATACAAGAAACACGTTCCACTAGTTGTGTATTCACCATTAATTTAAGAGGGATAAAGCATTAAACACGATGTGGATGCTCTATATTTATATGGTGTTATTATTGTGTTAGATATGGGAAATCATGAAACATTCCAGTGTTTTTTTACCAATTCTGCAACATTTTGCATCTTAATACAGAGTTGTTGTCTTTAACTATATGCACATTTCTATTTCCTTACTCAGTGGAAGGGTGAGCTGCAGAAGTCCCAGCCGAGCTGGTACTGGGCTCCTCCGCCATGCCACCTCCATCCAGGAACATGGTGACTGCCATCTCCAGGTTATGATTACATGCTTCTAACATGTGCTTACCCACACTTTCACCAGCACCTGCAAACAATACAATACAAAACCAATGAGGAAGAGCAGTCTTACCGCAAAGCCCTATAGCTACTACACCTGCAGACATTAACGTCTCTCTACGTCTTACCAGAGAGTGATAAAAATGGCCGAACATTTTATCAGATGCAAAAGAAGGCAGTGTAACCGTACATTATTTATGCAATATAACAAATTCAGACATCACCAACCCAAGAGTTTTTCCTAAGTATAGCTATATATCCAGTGAAGAGAAAGATAAAGACTGTCAAATGGAGCAAAGTGAGTGTGTGTGAGAAAGCATTATTCACTAAACCATGAACTGGTACATACACTACAGTGAGATGTAACTTTCTCAATGTGTATTATGGAGGCCCAACTCATGCAAGTCTGTCCTGCAGGAGACGCGCAACAAATAATACATAAAAACTAAATCTGTCAGATAAAACGCATTATGCAGGACTCATCACCAACCACAATGTTGGCCCCTCAGCTACAATCCTACATCTGTGTGGGTTTCTTTACAGAAAGGGCAGTCTTTTTTTTTTTTATTTCCTTCACTTAATCTGTTAAACAAACACCCCAGGGTTTCTCTGACAATTGCTATAGAGAACTGCTTGGCCCCCTCCGCTTGGCTGTAACAAACCCTACATGCCGAAGGCACGAGTGCCGTAACAGAAGGATCTCTGCTGAAAAGCACTGGGAGTAGGTTGAGGCCCCTGTGCCTGGATGATCTGTGTTCTTACTGCAACAATTCACATAGAAAGGCTGCCTCCTAACACTAGCGACAAACCCTAGCCTGATACTACAGTGTATTCCTACGCACGGACGTTATTGTGGGCCTCACACTCCTAATGCATTCTTCTCTAGGGGGCCAAGATTAATGAAAAGAATCTTGGCACATCAGGGCCTTGCATATTTTGTTTCTTATTATTATAATAATAGTACAAACATCTAAATAAATTAATGTTAATCTAATTAATGTTTACACGGCTATAAATAAATTAGGTGTCATTGACTGGGAGCCATAAGGAAATGTAGAATAAATGGTTATACGGAACCAAAAGATGTAATTAATGTTAATGCCGCACCTGTTTATCACCAGATACCAGCAACTTTTTACCGGTAATAAAATCAACCAATCTGTTCAATTTTGGAGCAATTATTGTTATGTTTATTAATTAAAAAAAGAGGACAAGACAGTAAAGCAAAAGGTTCTGCTTGTATAATGAATCCTCTAGATTGTAAGCGTGTTATGTAATGTATGGGTTGGTGAGTTCTAGCTCTGTCATCCCCATTGATTGTATGGACAGTAAGTAAAGCAAATTGCTGGCGCTTTATAAGTAAATAAATAAAGGCCCCCTTACATGCAGGACAGAAAGACAAACACCACAAGCCGTACAGACAAATACCACTTTATTACTAGGATATAATTAGCGCTGCCTGCCAGCTGCCGGGTGAGTAATACCGTGACACGTTTACTGGAGCGGAACCTTAGCTTTCTACATTCAGTTGGGAGATTCCTCTTCCACAGCTTTCTGCTGCTCTGACTATGCGGTTACTCTCCTAAAAAGAGCTGTCAGATACGGTATAAGTTCACACTCCCTCCCCGTGTCAATTCTTAACTATCCGGTGAGCGGAATTATACGCGAATCCACTAGCAAGCTTCCCGGTGACGCACCCTGCCCAACATCTCACCGGTTATGGCTGTGAACTCCCTTAGGAGCTGCGCGGACACCCCACCATCCGCCTCCATCTTCCCCGCGCCAAACAACAACAATCACTGACGTCACGGCGCCTCAGCGAAACGCAGGCGTCGTCACCTCACGCACGCGCAGCGCAAGTTTTTCCTTTTTTTTTTGTCAACAAGCTTAATTTTGAACACACACCCTGTCACAGGGACATGTTGCTTGAGGTGGTTGCGCGGTTGTCGTTTCCTGTAAATTCGTGATCTCACTATCGGAACCGTAGGTGCATTTTATATGCATCCTGAACTTCCTCAAGGTCTCCAGAGCCCCGTATAGTGCATATAATTATTGCAGAGTCAGCAGCAGCCCTTCCTGAAGCAGATACATATAATACACGATTAACCCCTTCAATCCCAGGGGTTTTGGGGGTATGTCGGTTTAGCGATTATTCTCATTTCCTGTGAATAGTGTACCCATGTAAACTATATATTGTTTTTTCAACGAGAGATCGAGCTTTCTTTTCATACCATAGTTGGATGCTTAGCTGAAAACTTAGAATGAGAAATTTAGTAAAAACTAGCGAAAATTAGAAAAAAACACCTAATTTGTTTTTAAAAAATTTCCCTCTGAATCCTCAAAATTAGGTAAAGTGACGGCAAATCCCTCCAAGGTTATCATTCAGGTGTCCTGATTTCAGAAATACCTAATTTAAGGATTTCCATACTTTCCAGCAACCAGGGAGCATAGTATAAGGTGTACCAATTTTGTATAAATTTTTATGAGCTTATGGCTTAACTGGTTTGGGGGTTGTGGAACGGGGGACAGAGGGGTATACTGGGTAGATGTTAAGCTAGGGCAATGGGATGTAAGGTTTTTTTTAATTTTTTTATTATGCTTTTTTATATATTTTTTAAAAAAATGTATTTTATGTTTTTGATATTTTTTTTATATATTTTGTTTAAAAAAAATGGTTAGAGGTCCTCTTAGGGACCTCTTGAACATGTTATTAATGCCAGTGATGTCACAACGACATCACTTAGCTCACTTTTTATTTTAATTATTATTTATAATAAATATCCTGTCCTCCGATGAACTTCCGAGTTATTTCAGCAGCAACGCAACCCGGAAGGGAATGCCCCATCATTACATCAGATCAGACAGCAGATAGCCGGCAATGCCGGCTTCTGCTGTCAGGGGGGAGTCCAGGCTGTCAGACAGCCTGATCTCCCGTGCAGGGATGTGTCCCTGCCACTGCAAAAAGGGGTGGACGTACCGGTACGTCCATAGGGGATTCTTAGGATGCGTTAAGGGTGGTGTTAATATACTAACATGGGTAGGATGTCAGAAGAATCTTGAGGTTGTCTGCTTTCATCTCATTGATGACAGATCTCCAGTTTATTCGCTTTAATATTAGAGATTAGTGAATAAACCCCTCAGATGCTTACTTAGTGGTGCTACCGAGGATGCAATTCTAAAAGGGTGCACCGAGGTGAGCACTTGGCACCCAGCGGGGTCACCTGGCACACGTAGGGTGACCCTGCGGTAGTAAAGCAGCAGCTGGTACAGGGTTCTTCTATATGACAGAAGCCAGGGTGTAAGTATGTGCAGGTGTATGAATTTGGAGCGTGTATGGGGTGGTGTGAGAGATTATGGTGTCATCATAGTGGTAAGAGGGGGGTTAGTTAATGTAAGTGTATAGCGTTAGAATATGTTTTTGCGTGCGTGCGTGCGTGCGTGCTTTAGTTAGCAAGGGGGTGCTGCAAAAATAATGCACGCAGGTGCCAATAACCCTAAAACCACCCCTTAATTTCTAGCTGTGCAGAGCAACTGCAAGGTCCTATTTTAATTTTAGAGATCAGCGAAGCCCCTGCCTCTTCACGACAGCAAACGCAATTGTTTAAAAACAAAACAGAAACCTCACCAAACCTAAAAAAACTACTGCGCAGATTTCCATCTTAATTCTCCCTTAATCAAACTTTTCACGATATTTTATATACGAAAGGGTGCGCACTCTGTTATTTTGGTTTTTAGAAGTTTAAAAAAATGGATACGTGGTCCAGCTTGGGGGCAGTTTTTAGGGAAATGCCACCCCGCCAACATCTGGATTTAACAAAAAAATCAATTGAGTCCATGGGATCGTCTGGTGCCAATGCAAACACATTGGGTGTAGAATTCGCCCCTTTTTCCAATAAAGACGTGTTTAGCTGAGCACATCTCCACATGCGCCATCTCCACATGCGCGATATACTTACCGCGAGTCAGCTCCAGCACAGCAGCTGGTAAAGGTGCAAGTGCTTTCCTGACACTGATGGCCTCATTGGAGATTTGCCGTTATCACACATGAAGGACACAGATAAAGAGCTGCAGCTCCTACCTCATTTTTTTTTTTGTTTCTTTAAGAATACCCAAAACAAATTCTCAGAGTAAATGAAAACGCTTTCAGACAAACCGTTTGGTTTATTTACGTAAGAGAAAAATGTTGTGGACGAGCCACCTCGTCATTGAAACCTGGTGTAAAAGTTTATGGATTGATGATTTCAAGCAAAGCTGCGCCTTTTGTCATTCTGTTACTAATCATGTATCAAATTTTTATTGAAAAGGTAGAGTAGCCATATTTTGGGACGATTATAGCAATCTTTATACACCCCCCCACACACACACACACAGGGGATATCCTGTCCTCTGATCAGGCACAGACACTGCGATCTCTACGCAAGTCTGTGGAAGAGCTGCATAGAGATCACAGTGTGATCGGTGCAGGGGGGTCGCAGGGAGGAGAGTGAGAAACCATGTCTCTCAACCCCCCTCCCAAAAAATGTACACCTTTTAGGATGTTCCCTGGTGCTGGGAAAGTATGGAACATCTATATAAATTAGGTATTTCTGAAATCGGGACACCTGAATTGATAAACTTGGAGGGGATTTCCATCACTTTACCTAATTTTGTGAGGATTCAGAGGGAAAATTTTAAAAAAATTAGGTGTTTTTTTCCTAATCTTCGCTAGTTTTTACTAAATTTCTCATTCTAAATTTTCAGCTAATCATCCAACTATGGTATCAAAAGAAAGCTTGATCTCTCCTTGAAAAAAACAAATATATAGTTTACATGGGTACACTATTCACAGGAAAGGAGAATCATCGCTGAACCGACATACCCCAAAAATGCTCCGGGACTTGAGGTTCCAAAAACCTCTGGGATTGAAGGGATTGAAGTCGTTCCATAGTAAAGCCTCTCAGCAAACATGCGTTAGACACAAACACGGCCTTTAAGTGTAACGTACAAAAGAAAAGTTAATCCGCGTTTCGAACAGTGGGGCAAACGCTGCTAACCCCTTCCTACAGGCACTCAGAACGCATTTCACACAATGTACAACATCCACACAACTGTTTCAAAAGTGCCCTTCTGGTGTGCAGTGCTATGCCAAAATCCATACATTTTAAAACCACATACTAGGTATTTATTAAACCCAAAAAAAGATATACAGAGGGTCCCCGGGAAGCCGGTCTAAACCATTATACACTACCACCATACAAAAGATTGGGGTCCTGAAAGAAAAGGGGAGCAATGCGACATTTAGAGTACAGAAAATGATTTATAGAGGGTAACAAAATCCTGGATGTCGATAAGCATTGAAGCAAGTTACTGCCCCAGCAGAAGGGAAAAATAAAATATTGTTACAAAGAAAAAAATATCTCTGGCTACGTATATGAACACTATATCCTTACGTACTCATTGTTCATGTTTATTTTGCATAACTATTTCAAATTACACAGCTACAGGAGGCGTTTATTAGCAAAGTTGATACATTGTCAGAGAAGCCATATTTTATTCTCATTTCACATTTTGAAGCAGCAACCCTGCCTCCTGATGTTTACTTTAAACTACTTTTTTTTTTATTTCATAAAATGTAAGAGCGGATAATAAAACAGATTGATACGTGGGGGGGGGGGCATTCAAGACTGCCTTGCATCTCTAGATGTGAAATGATTCAAAAGTTGTTTTTGCGGCCCTTTAACGTTCTGTAACGTTCTAGCAGTTGTATCATGAAAGAAATCCATCTAAGGCTTAAAGAAAATCGGACTAGCAATCTCAGCAACATCCATAAAGTAGGGATTCCTAAACAGTTTTGCATATTTAAAAATGAAATGTTTGTTCGGAGAGGAGAATTATTAAGCAAGAGAACAGCCCAAAGTTAAAGAACTGCAGCATAGATCAATGCCTAGATTGGCAACGTAAGTGCTCACTTTCCCGCAGACCTTTGGAACAGTTCTAATATGGTCTGCTGCTTGTTACTTGGCCTCAGAATGTTTATCCCTTCGGAGGACGAGGCCTCGGCAGCGGAGGTCGCCCGTGCCCTTCCACTTAGTGGTGATGTCACTTTGCTCCTTGGTGGGGGCTTTTTGTTTTCATCTGAATTACTCACGCCCTGAGCTCTGCCGGCCCTGCACTGCGCTCCAGGAGTCTTTGGCCCAGCTTGTTTAAGGGGTGTAGGTTCCTCACACTCTTGGTGATCGTTTCTCCTTTTGGGGCGTAGTAGGTATTCGTCTGGAGAGCCTTTCTTTCTGACCACCTGCCTCTGTTCTTTGTCCAGCTCCTTCTGCAGCTGAAGTGCCAGCAGCCTGTCTTGTTCCTCCTGCGTCCTCTTGTCACAGAGCTGATCTTCGCGATCTGTTAATTGTGTTGCGTGTAGACTAGGCCCAGCGTCAGGATCTCCCAAATGCATCCTCTTCCGTTTTCCACTAACTTTTGGCTCCGAGTCATTAGAGTACCCCTCACACTTTCTTTTGGGTGTTACTTTAAGGTGTTGCTCAGGCGTGCTGGCAATTAAAGATTCCCATCCACATGAACTCTGCGTCTCACAGTTTTCCAAGCAACTGGAAACACGATGTGCAGAAAAATCCACTTCCTTCTCTGCCCTGATGCCTGCACCATTTAGTCCGTCAGGGAAGTGATGTAGGCCATTCTCACCATTCTGCAGGCTGTCACAATCCACTGCATCTAATATGGGATGATTAAAGCCGGTCTCATTGCTTGAATTATTATAGGTGGACAAAGTCTCCTGTGGTGAAAGTGTGGGCATAGAATTTTCATCCTCATCTTCTACTTGAAAAACGTTTGCACTGATGTCCTATTGAGAAACAAATATATATTCGTTTTATAGAATCCTTTAGAAGTCAGTTGTTTGCTATTATCAGCTACATTCCTGCGATATTTGCAATGATTTTAGTCACACTGAAAGAATCTTCGATGCCCACCGACCAGTCACATGAACACACACACACACACACTTTTAAGGACCGGGGTTATTTTATTTTTGTTTCCAAAAACAACCAGAGCAATTTTCATGTTTTGGTAGACACATTACAGATTTCAAACTTGGAATTCAGAGTATCTGTCGAAATTATGTAGTAAAAAGAAATATAAAATGTTTTTTTTTTTAATCAATAATTTGCAGGGTTTTTTTTTTTTTTTTTTTTAAACCTAGGATGACCCCCATGCAGTTTGAACTGCGACAGAGCCTTAACTGACAGCAACCAACTTGGAAGCACCTTGGACCATTGGACCATAGCACTGACTGATTTGGCAAGTGACACCTAAAATTCTTTGAAGGGGGTGACACTAAGAGAGCCCTGGACTGACTGGGCAGCGGGGGACAGAAGAAACAGTCAACTCCCTGCCTGAACCTGCTAATGGGGTTTAGCCTGCATGGTCGCCCCATAGAAGCAATTAAAAGCTTGCAGTGCTCCGTATTGCTGTTATGCCTGAACTTTCAGGCAAGCATAACAGTGACCCCCCAGCGATCACCACGTTTCTTGCAAAGTAGGGGCATTTTTACCATTGACATACCAGGTACGTCATGAGAAAGTGTCCAGTAACATTATTTATTTAAAAAGAGTATCAGATAAAAATTTTTTTTTTTTTTAAATAGCCCGTGTTATTATTTATTATTTTATACAGCGCCATCAAATTCCGTAGTGCTGTACAATCTGTACGTAGACAACCTAAGTAGTAATAACAATCTGATTTACAGAAACAGGTGAGGATGAGTTGTGTGATTTAATGTCAGCCAGCTGCATTTTAACTATTTATAGGTGTTCTAGCTCTGTTATCTCAGCCCAATCTACAAGGCAAAGACCACTCTTCATACGGTCTGTTGTAAACAATCAAGCGGCTCAATGTTAATACCCCAGGTGGACATTCTGGAATTCATTACATAAATGTCTATGTAAGTATCTACTTCAGTCATTTTTTTTTGTAAAATGTACAAAACCAAATGTCCTGATTACATGTCTGGTGCGCATAGGGAAGCTACAGATTGGTCACAGGCTGAATTCTCTCCACCAGAGTTCAGATGAAGAAGAGGGGAAATAATTCAGATCACTGGGAACACGGTGAAAAAATGTCTGGGCAAATAATACTACATACACACACATCATAAAACTAGCCTAATGTTACCTGAACGTTCAAATTGACTTCATCATATATTGAAGTATTCATAACCCCCTGATGCTTCGGCGAAAGAAATCTGTAAGGTTATAAGGAATTTAATTAGTGCTTCAGGTTTTAATTAAAAGCTAGCATTGGCTTGATACATAGATGTATACATTTGTAAAATAATGCATCCTGGGAACAATCATATTGGCTGGTGGGGATTTTTCTTTCCGTTTTTTTAGCAGTTGTATACATAATCGGCAATGTGTTTGATGAAAATGCAAGGCTTAGCCTTTATTCTCTAGAAATCAAAAGTAGAAAAGGATGGGATTCCATTTCTTGTTTAAACGTCCCTAAATTACTTTTTTAGCAACTTTCTGGGAACATTAGATGATCGTATAGCCATGAGAGAAAAAATTAAATGTTTAGTTCATGGAAACATTTGTCTTATTTAAGGCACGTTGGATGTTGGCTATATGAAGTTAACAGTCTCTATTTACCTCTCAATGTTTCTAGACTGGCTTCCCTTGCCTTTTGAACGCTTGCAGGATTTTGAAGTGTTTATATGCTTGTGAACTGTTGGTGACCCCATTGGAGAAACAATTACAGATGATGAATTAGATATATTGGACTCATTCTGAAAGAAAAAAAAGCACATCCAAGATATTGGTCGGTAACACCATGAACAGAGTCTTAATGATAAGAATCGTCTACCGATAAAGAGGTTACATAGTAAAACTATATTGTTTACCTCTGTGAAAAGTTAAATTTAAATAACCTGCATTTAAAATGGAATTAATTTGTCTGAGAATCCAACATAGCATTGTAGACTTTGCTTAAAGCAGACAATAAGCATTAGAATATTTTAGATTTGTCCTACACTCACCAGATCATAACTAAGGGACCGAGCCAACTCTTCATCTCGTTTTAGCTGTTCTTCCTTTTCCTTTTGAATGGCTTCTGCAAGACGTCGCTGCTCCTCCTCTTCTTCTGCCAGTAGCTTCTGGATGTACTCTTCACTTGCTTTCCTCTCTGCCTCTTCTCGGGCAATGCGCTCAGCCTCAGCCTGATAAAAGGCACAAGCATGCTATACATAACCATTATTCCTGGCTAAATTTGTTTGGTATACAGAGTCTTCAATGGTCTAAAAGACACTTAAATGGAGTAAAGTATGGTAAGGAGAAAACATAAACAAGGAACAATTAGACTTAACAGAGTTGTATAGCTGACTGCCTAAATAGATACCTTTGATCAGTTTATGTTTTGATTGGGTAACCAAAACAGACCAAGAGTGATGAGCTGTTGACAAAGCGTATACAGATTTCATTCTGTCCCACTTAGAAAACAGATAAATAAATTGCTTTGGTTGGGTATGGATGCCAGAATAGTTGAATGACAGGAGGCAATAGGTTGTAGTTAATGGGGTATATTCAGAGGAAACACTTGTTTCTAGTGGGGTTACCTCTGAGACCAGCATCGTGAGTCGTACTTTTTAATACTTTTATTATCAATATTATAAAAGGTCTTAATGAGCCTTCAACAGGGTAGACATTCCAAGGTGGAAGAAGCCAAACAGTTAAGTGATTTAAAATAAATTATATACTCAACATCTCAATGACAATCCAACAGTGTCAGAAAACAAGGACACTAACAACCACCTGCTCAGCAGCAAGAAAATGCATATAAAAGGTTCTAACCATGTGGTAGAAGACGCCAGTGCAGCTACATAGAATGGGGCTCCAGGCACATGACAGTTGCTGGAGGGAACTTTTCTTCATCTGTGGTGGGACTGCCCTATGATCGCACAGTTTTGGTGCTTGGTTTAGGTTACTATAAAAGAAGTGGTGAAGAGGCCGCCACAGTTTGAGCCCGGTGCATACAAAAATGTGCTAACCAAGCGCCTACTGATTTGCGGCAAAGGTCCTTATTGCACAGCAACGAAGGGCAGATGGATAGATAAGGTGGAAGAGATTAGCACAATGGAGGAGCTTGTTATGCTCTCAGTGGATTAAGTGCCATCCTATATGGCCACATGGTATGCTTGGTTGGAATTCACTGCCTCAGAAAGATACAGGGAGCGAGTCTGGGGCAGTCAGTAAGGCAGGTGTAAATGCCCCTTTGTCGCTTCTCTTCCACTCATCTCTCTCTTTTTCCTTCTTTATTCTCTCTTAATTCTTCCCTCTCTGGGAGCTTTTCTTGATGTTGACACGCACAAGATACTATCAGGGTCCTCAGAGGCAATCGTTATATTAGTGAGAAAAGCCACTGCATTAGGTTTGTGCTCTCCGTTATACTCATGGGAAAAGGCGGTGTGTACTACAGCCCTATTACATGGGGACATCAGGGCTATCTTTACCAGACCCACAGGGCAGGGCTGAAGGCCACAGGGACAACTCTAGAATGGCAGACAATGAGAGGTGAGGAGGTTGGTCCCTGGGGTTCACCATGCAGATGGCTGTGATAGAAGGGAGGGGGGGGGGTCATTGTTATCTGAGCAATGTTTTGCTATTCTTGTAGTAACTGGATGTCAAGACTGAACAATCTAAATAGGCATTTGGCGTTAATCCAAACCCTGGCACTGTTGACTTTCTTGATAAAATCAATAAACATTTATTTACAACAACAAAAAATGTTCTACCACATTGCAGACTGCTGGTCAGACCTCACCTACAGCACAGTATTCAGATCTGGAGACTCACCTCCAGAAAGAATTTAGTGGATAGCTACTAAAATCATAAATTATCACAATATGCATAGCTTAGATGGAAGAAGAGAGAAAGGATTTGCAATAAAGAAAAGTTGGATCAAAGATAAATGTAAGCTCAGGAGGCCATAGTCTAAAGCTAGAGAGACATTTTTTTATGTCAATGAGAGGATGACGAGTTAAGTAAAAAATGGTAGAGGCTAATACAGTGAAGGAATATAAACATGCATGGGACAGACACATGGTTATCCTGAATCTGATTAAAGTCTACGAACATCCAATGTGTTCCCTGTGCTTGTAGGGCCGGGTCCCTGTGCTTTTTTTTCCCCTTTTAAAAACTTCCTGGATGGGATATCTGGTACCCACTGAAGATCCTGCTTGGGTGCTTTTCTAGGGCAGATAATTTAACAATTGGGTCTAGTCAGTTTACCCTAAACAGGTACCTTAAACATGAAGGAAAAAAATAGCTACCATGGTTAAACTGAAGGTTAAAAATGGGGGTCATAGAAAGTTAAAGAATTTTATGATTATGGTTAGTAATAAAGTTGTGTGTGTACCTTGCTGATCTCTGCTTCATATTCTTGTCTGATTTCTCCAGGCTTGCATAAAGTCCGATTGGGGTAGGCGACAGACTCTAAACAGCAACAGGAGGAGAGAAAAATGCTTAATAGACAAATGAACACAGGGGCACTAGAGTACAAAGCGGAGGGTTCCAATAAAACATTTTGTAAGCCAAAGAGTGGAATACCTGTACTTACTGCTTATGTAATTATAAAAGTTACAATGTTACTCATTGCTACAATATTGGAAGTCAACACCAAAAAAAGTTATGGTTGCCACACACCCAAAACTGAGTAAAAGCGTACATAACAATGTTAAGCGTTTACAAGCCAATGATCTTGGCATTTAAATCATACCTGGTAACTCGAGTCCGGGGTCAAGCAATCTGGTGCTCCCTCACCGTTTTATAAAACTAACTGAATGGTGGCCAAAAATCTTTATAGGGAAGGGCTTGGCAAATTACCGGTAACATTATCTCACCATCTTCCAAGTCTTCTGTCTCCTGCCCACAAGCACGCCTCTGGCACTCCGCGGGATATTGACTTTGGATTTTGTTCCATAGTTTTTTGTTGACTAAGGTCCCGGAGCGGGCATGGTAGCGTGCCCAGGTAGAAACACGCTTTCGACAAAAAGGACAGCACAGGCTTGCTTTCTCCACAGTCGACTGAAAGCACGGGCTGCACAAGGTATGATCACACGGCAGGGTCACCGGCTCCAGCAGGATCTCCCGACAAATTGGGCACACGCATTCCGACCACGTCAGAGGAGATTTCTGAGCTTTTGGCATCCTTCCCCAGAAAGCAAACGCACTGATCCCATTAGCTAAAAAATAGATATTAAGGGCTGCATCTTTTAATGGGATATGAAAAACAACATTGATGAATACACACCACACATCACCCCATGGTCATTAATCTCTGTTATATAAGAAGGAAATGATTGGTAAGCGTGGGACAGTTTCACAGGAACTTTAGCGCAATCCGCCACCTGTACACAAATGTTATTAATTAATGGCAACCACCATGAGTTTAACACCGTGTGCTTTCTATCAATGACCTGCATTGGTTTCCTTATTTTCCACAATGTATAGTTTGGCTCCAATATAGATCTTTGCTTCCCCAGCATCTTTATGCAAGAAGGATGAAGCGGTTAGACACCGACCCCGTGAAGGAACGGGATAAGCATAACGCTATGGATAATCTAAGACAGGTACAAGAACCGGTTACGTTCTGAATCTACATCAGGAAAAGGACTTTATCTGAGGTAAAATCCTATGCATCTCTAGCATAAATGCTGTCAGTTGCTATGCAGATATAAATGACAACTGTATAGTATTTATCTACAATAAGAACATACTTACAAAGCGGTACACACAAAGCCTGCTGCCAAGTCATACAGTATACCCCGTATAAACCCTATGGGCGATATATATATATATATATATATATATACACACACACACAACATGTACATATACAGCAAACACCATGTAAGGAACTCGCATACGCGCCGCATCTAGTAAATGTGGCCTAAACTACCGCTAGCCTCACTCAGGGCCAGAACGAACAGGCGAAGCGTCCCTTTGCCTTAATGTGTACAAACACACCAGTTCCCGGTATGTAAAGGTATTTACCGACCCACATGCCATTAGCCAGACGCTCGAAAGCCCCCGAATCTCGCGTTGCCTTTCCGGAACCTCTTGTCAACAGCAAGGCGCCAAAATCACCCGCTAGCACAACATTAACGAAAGCAGCCAATCACAGCAGAGAGCTGGTGACATCACTCAGCACGGAAGGTCCCAATGAGAGCTCGCTTCCGTCACTCCCTGATTGGCTAACTCTTCCTCCAGCGGCAGTTGTAACGCAAACAGTGCATTATGAGTTTAGGTAACAAGTTGACAGACACCGTGCGCTGTCATTCCGCCTCTTTGTTTAATATCCGGTAGCTCTTAGAGTCCGACGGTCTCTCGGTGACGCGGCTCATATGAATTATTGAACTATTTTAGGCTGGCCGGGGGTACTCCAGACCTGGAAAAAGCATTGAAATGAGAAAGCTATACCTGCCGGCCTATATCTACACACCCCGAGAGCTCTCTGAGGGGAGAGAGTAAGGGCGGGACATTACAGAGAGCTTATACCAAGGGGCTCTATTCACTAAAGGGAGTGTTGTTAGGAGAGCTGTGGTTTAATGCGTTTAAGGCTATTCATTAAACGTAGAGTTTCAATTGTTTAGCTTCACTATATATTATGAAAGGTCAGCCCCGGTGGGCTTCTGCTGCAGGAAGATCTTGACTGGCCCTGTATATTGTATACTTCAATGTGTGGTGAGGCTGAAGAAATCTCACGTATTTAACTATATGCACTTATTGCCCATCATCGTACCTGCAAACTCTCCTGTCTGCCCTCTTCTTAGTGAATAGACCCCCTTGACTTCATTATACATTAGAAAGGGTCAATCCCTGGAGTTTCTGCCGCAGAAAGGATTTGGCAGGCCCTTTACAATGTATGGTTAAACCAGTGATCACTCCAAAGTTTTCTTGCCATTATCTGTTACTTGTTAGCGTCGGCCTTCCTAGTAAACACAAGGGGTTGAAACCACTACTCTTTAGTGAATAAACTCTTTTGTGACCTTCTGACAGCAATTCATGTGACATACTTTTACTGGCACAATTTTATTTATATGGTGAAAAATTGAGAATAAAATTACTTTTCCTGACTTTTACTTGAAAAATCTTTTACTCATCTATAAAAGGTAATGAAAAACCTGCTAAATAGATTCTACTATTTGTCCTGAGTTTAGAAATACCCAATGTTTTTATGTTTTTTTTGCCTTTTTCTGCACGTTACGGAGCAATAAGTACATTTAGGCCGTTTGCTTTTAAAAAACCATTTTTTAAATCGTAATCCCCCCCCCCATGGCCATTTCAGGTATCTTTGAAGCCGGCCAATGCAATTTACCCCATCAAACCATATATTTTTCAAAACTAGTCACCCCAAGGCATTTTTAACCCATTCCATGCACTAAGCTACCACCCTTTGTCAAACTTTATGGTAGTAATTTATTTTGTGTTTTTTTATCCCCACATGCATGGGTTTGTGAGGTTGCTTGGGAGGCAAAACGCCACATTTTTTAACTGGGAACTTTGACATCTGGTCCTACTGCCCCCATGTCCTAAGTGGGCCATCTTTGAAGACCCTCTTGAAAACTTTGGCAAGTTGGTTACTTTTTTAAAGGACAGGCCGCCCACGTGAGAGTGACAAAATCTCTTGCAGTGGTGGTTGTGACCGCTCTGTGGGTATCCTGGGGTGGGTGTTCAGTGTTTCTGAATGCCTCGCTATGAAGGCATTTCAGCGACGCCATTAAAGTTTAAAATGGGCGTATGGCGGACATGGACGCCCCTGATGCCCATCTCGGTGTTGCTGAATGTGTTTACATCAAGGCATTCCAGCAACACCGTTTAAGTGAAGAAAGTTATTGTAGATCACTTTCTTAGATTGTTTTTAATGTCGTGACCATTTTTGTGTGACGTGGCCTGTCATTGGTCGTTAAGGAGATTTGTGCACAAGGCAGAAAGTCTGACAGAATGAGGTAGGAAATTCCAGAGAAGGGGTACAGCGCTGTTGAAACAGGAGTGAGAAGAGGTAATGACAGTAGAAGATAGAGATGCAAGAGAGGGTCGGGGACACATATGATTAATACCATGGGGGAGGATTTTATACCTGATCAATTTTGTTTTAAAAATAGGTTACAAGCTCTTGGGCACAGAAGTTGGAAGGCGAGGGAGGTGCTGGAGGCAGAGAAGGGGTTATAAGTGGAGAACATAAGAGTTATGGGAAAGGGAGGAGATTAATAAAATAAAATATGTTTGGAGAGGTGGAGGGCTGGTGAAAAAGAACGGAGCGTGACTTTATGTACATCTGTAACTATAACCATTGAAGGCTCGCAATGTGTGAAATCCTTAACTCCTTCATGTATGTTTATATAGTAGTGATCAGTCATAGTACATGTGATATTAGCTAATATGTTTTAATAAAGAGCTGGGCCCTCTTTCCTCTGTACCAGTAGGTGTTAGAAGCTACAAAGCTTCATCAGTAAGGGTTTAGTTCTGTAATAAATTCACATTACATAGCTGGAAGAGTCCAGAGCCCTGTCTCCCATGTGTGCTGCTGCTGCTGCTGCATGCCACCTGTTGCTTAAACTCGTATTTCTTGATAGGTCATTCCAAGGTTCCCCTCTAGGCGGCGCAGAAGGTGCTGACAGACCCTGTAGCCAAGCTGTGTGGTCACACCCAGCGCATTACCTGGTATGGGGAGGAAATCTGGGCATTTATATTACACATATTCCTGGGTTCTCCATTCTCAGTCATCTGCTGCTCTGGTTAAGATGCCCGCTGCCCTCCCGTTCTGCTGGTAAGCTGTGCGGTGTAATCGCCCGGCTGCGGTGCCAATGACAGAAAGCTTTAGTGCTTCCCTTCCTCCGCCCTCAGTAAAGATGGCCTCCCTGCCACTAGCCACGCCTCCTTTGGGTACTTGCTCGCTTTATGCTTTTTAGCGGGTGTCCTCGGTATGGGTTCTGTGAGGAACGGGTTCCGGGATCGGCTTGTTTTGGCGGTGGATGTCGGCAGTACGGTGCTGCGGTGTCACGTGTATGACCGGACGGGGGAGTGCAGGGGTAGCGCCGAGGATAAGGTAACGGAGCGTTCTGTTGGGTGTCCGCGTAGGCTGGTACACGGGGGCAACTGACCTGGTAGTAAAGTAGCCCCGAATACGTTTTGGTAGCACACGCTCACAACGGGTCTACGTATTCACTAAAGGGGCAGCTGGGAGTTTGCAGGGGAGTTGTGGCTTCATCTCCCCGACTTTACTGCTGCTTATGATGGGTTAACACTGGCAGATTTCTCCGGCAAGGAGGGCTGAGCTGGCCCTGTGTAATGCATAGCTCAGTGGGCTACAGGACCTTGGAGAGATGTCACTGATTGAACTATACATCATTCAGGGCCTGCAGCTAGTACACACACGTACACACACGTACACACACGTACACACACGTACACACACGTACACACACGTACACACACGTACACACACGTACACACACCTGCTATTCCACATAGACTCTAATGTGGTGAGTAATGAGGAACAAAAAAACTACATATAAATATTTCAAGAACCTATGGTAATGGCAAACAGTACCATATTTCATGTCACATGATATTTAACGGTTCCCAACAGAAATTATGACCAAAGCAAACTTTCCCATTGTTGATTGTTTATGGGAAGATTGTGGGCATAGAGCAGTACCGGGAATAATCATGCCACTGAGTTCTATTGCCATGTACCAGTGATACTGACTTGGGCAGCGGCAGCCCATCTAACGCAAAACTCTGGACAATCGGGCTAGTGGGTGCACTTCTGTTCAGTGGGCTAGCTGGGGAGATCTGCTGTGCATCCAGCGTCGTTACACCATGGAGCTCCGTGCCCTTCCTACGCAACCTCCATAGTGTCTTGTGCTACGAGTCCCGAGTATCATATCACAATGGATATCTGCGTCGGTAGGTTGTGGGTGCATCACAGGGCATGGCTGCGTCGGTAGGTTGTGGGTGCGTCACAGGGGATGGCTGTTTGTGGGTGCGTCAGGGGATGGCTGCGTCGGTAAGGGTTGTTGGTGGCGTCACAGGGGATGGCTGCGTGCGGTAGGTGTTGTTGGGAGGTGTTCGGGACGGCAGTGTTGTGGGTGGTCACATGGCTGCGTCGGTAGGTTGTGGATGTGTAACGGGATGTGGCTGCGTCGGTAGTTATGTTGTGGGTGCGTCACAGGGGGATTGGGCTCGCGTGGTGGTTGTGGGTGCGTCAGGGGATGGCTGGCGTCAGCGTCAGGCTTGGCTGCGTCGGCAGTGGTGGCGTCACAGGGGATGGTGCGTCGGTAGGGTTGTGGGTGGCGTCACGGGGATGGCTGGCGTCGGTAGGTTGTGGGTGGCGTGCTACAGGGGATGGCTGCCGTCGGTAGGTGTGGGTGTAGCGTCACAGGGGATGGCTGCGTCGGTTTGGTGTTGTGGGGTGTACGTGGGGATGGCTGCGTCGGTAGGTTGTGGTGTACGTCACAGGGGAAGGTTTGTGGGTGTAATCAGGCTGCGTCGGTAGGGGATGGGCTGCGTCGGTAGGTTTGTGGGTGTACGTCACAGGGGGATGGGCTGCTGTCGGTAAGGGTGGGTGGTATGGCTGCGTCGGTAGGTTGTGGGTTGCGTCACAGGGGATGGCTGCGTCGGTAGGTGTTGTGGGTGCGTCACAGGGGATGGGCTGGCGTCGGTAGGTTGTGGGTGCGTCACAGGGGATGGCTGCGTCGGTAGGTTGTGGGCTCATTATCTTGGTCAAAGAGAAGGCAGCCTGTGGCTGGACCCGTGCGTAAAATATTCTAAAATGTACACGAATAATCCACAAATTTAATAAAAGCCCATTTTATTTCTTTTGTGGCACACAAGTGGCTGGCAGTGACATAAGATGTGATTTAAAGAGTAAATCTTGCCAATTGCATCAGTTGGTACATAACCCACCCGTGTAACTTCCCACACCTTAAATTCCCTTTGTCGGAGATTTCTAAGGAGCCATGGGTTTTTCTGCTTGTAATGTTCTCGGCACGGAGTGTAACGTGAGCATGAAGTCTGGCGTGGGAAGAAAGGACCATAATCTCATTGTTGGATATGTGCTTTGATTGTTTTGGGGCAATGAAACTTGAGAATGGTGTTTGTTGTTCAAGTGTGAAGACAGAAGGGAGGATTTCAGTTCTTGTTCTTGTGTGTATTTATTGGTCATTATTCTAGCAGCCACCCAGGAATCTGAATTTGTATCTTTGTGCTGTGCACATTAACATCCATGTGCCAGAATAGGTTTTAAATAAGCCGTTCAACTGTCTGGCGTTTTAAAGTTTAGCCTTGGCGATCTGAAAATGCGTTCGAGTTATTGCAGATAAGTTACAGAAATGCAACATTTTTAGTGCCTGATATCATGGTCATACGGATAATGTTATATATATATATATATATATATATATATATATTAGTTGCACCAGGAGAACAAAAAGTTTCGTTGATTGGGACGTTAAAGTGCATATGATGGCCAAAGCGTCCCTCTGAATGATGAGGTTTATGGCCCACTCTATAAACGTCGTTTATTTATACATTACCGGTTAAGTCAAAAAGATAAGTGTGGTTGACTTACATGCATTTCGTGTGGGGGGGTCAGATTATATATTCTAATATAGATGAGTATTCATGTAATAGGGCGTTCCTGGATGGTAGATTTCATGTCGCTGATGTTAGGTGCCACCGATTGTCACGTCGCTGATGTTAAAGTCCTCTCCTCACGCTATTGCTTCTCGTTGTTGGGAGAAGCAATCAGAAAGCAAATAATTATGTTTGAGAAGTTCTGCTTAGAAGATAAGATGGTGCTGAACGCTGAACTTTACTCCCGTCTTCCGATTCCCGATCATCGTTTAGGAAATGGTGATTGTGGTGCGAGCGTCTCTTGCTGGAGGCTCTTATCGTATGGTGTGACTCCTTTATGGTGCGACATTTGTAGCCTTCGTTTTATTTTAAGGATGTGTAGGTTTGTGGAAGTTGTATCAGACGAGCGTTATTGTAATGTTGGGTATACGGTAGTTCCATTGCCATCGTGGTCACAATAATTATGGGGCTTTGTGAACCTTTTTTTGAAGGAGAGGTCTGTTTGTTTTAATTATTCTCTCTGTTCCTGACAGATAAAAGTTTTATATCCCCGCCATGGGTTTGTGGAGATCGATCCTGAGGAATTGTGGAAGCAGTTTGTCGCTGTAGTGAAGGAGGCGGTGAAAGGTAAACCCTGAATCTGGATGTTTTGTGGGTTTTTTTTTTTTTCTACCAACACTCCTTCAAGGAATTTCCAGCCAACTTTGAAGGTTTGGCTTTACATGAATACTCTACCGGAGGTACGTCTGTGGCAACGCGTGGCAATGTGTGTAAAATGAAGATAATTATAAGTATTGAGCTGGCGTATAAAAACTCACCATGAGGGCCTCCATCTTAACTGGCTCTGTACGTGATTTTTCCTCCCCGTTAAGTTATTTCTCAGTTGTGTGAGAGCCTCTTTAAAGATGGTGGGAGAAAAGGGAACATTTGGCCACTGAACTTAGCTTCCCATAAAATACCCCCCACAACGGTGATTGAAAAGGAAAGGGTAAAGTCGATAAATGTAATGATGCGCGGTGCCCTATGACATGGTAATAGATAGCAGGACATGTTGTTTGTGTGTCTGTAGGACGGGTAATTACTTGCACTTTTGCTCTTGAGGACTTTGCTCAAAACTGAAAAGAAAGTTGGTCGGCTTTAGGACAGGCCATTTTATCTTTTCTAAAAGGAATTCTGATATCTGTTCCCATAACAATAAAGCATCGAGTCAAATTGGTGTCTTCACCACATGTTCACTTGTATTTTAATGTTTATTTAGGTAACACATTAATTATTTATTTATTGATAGATGCAGGGATCCAAATCAGTCAGGTGGCGGGCCTTGGTATCGCCACGCAAAGAGCAACGTTCATCAACTGGAATAAGTAAGTATATTCACATCCTCACCAGCAACTCAATCGTTGGCCATTGTCGGTTGAATTTATTTGATCATTCATGGAAGGTTTATTATTTGGTGAGAGATAACTGGATGTGATTGTATTGTATAACACAACAAGAAGAGCTTATTTTGGCTCATGCTCCACCAATGTGACTAGTAGACTTTGGCTCCTGCTTCTCTGTTAGTCAAGATGAAGGCTTTGTCCAAACCATAAGAACAGGTACTCAGGGCCGGCCCAAGACATAATGCCGCCCCTGCCGCCCTCCCTCTTATCTACTCTCCCCCCCCCCACTTGCACTTACCTTTCAGCAGTCCTGCGGCTAGTCTCCCTGCTCTGCAACTGCTGAGTGCCGGAAGTGATGCCATTTTCCAGTGCTCAGCATTACAAGCCGAGACCGAGCTAGAGGGCTCGCAGAGGAGAGAGAGGGGGGCCGAGCGGGTAATAGAAAACCACTCGGCGGCCCTCTCTCTCCTCCGCTAAAAAAAAAAAAATATTGCCCCACTGTGCTTCATGGTAGGGCTGGCCCTGCAGGTACCGCAATCAAGCTGCTCATTTGTTGTCCCAATATATGTAATATAATCATCCTTATTGTGGCGTTACAGTCATTACTTGTTACATTGTTTCTAGGAAAACTGGAGAACCATTCCATAATTTCATCAGCTGGCAGGATCTGCGAGCTGCTGAGTTGGTCAATTCCTGGAACAGATCCCTGCTTCTAAAGGTCTGTAATATTTCATCTACAGAGGGAGATACCAAGTCATTGTTCCAGAGAACGTCCTATAAGACTGAATTGTTAACAACATTTTTAATTGAAGATGAAACTACTTACCAGCTCTTATGTGATAACGCTCATATTCTTGAAATAGAGCTATAACTTATCCCCAGTCAACATGCAGGGTCCTAAATAACTTCCCTCTGGAACCGTTCACTCCCTGCCTCGCCTTTTCTTTTTGGAAACAGTTGTATCCTAAGCAAGCTCTATTTAGGGACCAACATTATGACCTCCTGCCTAATGTCCTCCTCTAGCTGACAAATTAGCCCTGACCTGTCGAAGCTACCTCCACAGCATGGACTCCACTAGTCCTCCGAAGGTATGCTGTGGTATCTGCCCCAAGATGTTAGCCGCAGATCCTTTGAGTCCTGTAAGTTGCGGGGTGGGGCCTCCTTGGATCAGTCTTGTTTGTCCAGCACATCCAACAGATGCTTCATTGGATTGAGATCTGGGGAATTTGGAGGCCAAGTCAGCACTTTGGACCTGTTGTGTTCCTCAAACCATTCCTGAACCGTTCTTTTGTGGCAGGCCGCATTATCCTGCTGAAAGAGGCCAATGCCATCAGGGAATACCATGCCCATGGTCTGCAATAATGCTTAGGTAGGGGGTATGTGTCAAAGTAACATCCACATGAATGGCAGAACATTGCCCAAAGCATCATATTGCTTTCCCATAGTGCGTCCTGGTGCCAGGGAACCTTCTTCCATTGCTCTCTAGTCGATTTCTTATGCTCACGTGCCCATTGTGGGCTGTGTTGGCAGTGGACATGGGTCAGCATGGGCACCCTTACTGGCCCCATATGCAACAAACTGCGATTATTGACAAGATCCTCCCGTGAAGTGCTGGGCTGATTCCTCACAGTTCCCATGATCATTAGGCCCTGTCGTCTGGCCATCACAATTTGGCCCTTGTCAAAGTCTCTGATCCTTACGCTTGCCCACTTTCCTGCTTTTAACGCTTCAGCTTTGAGTAAGAAATGTTCGCTTGCTGCCTAATATATCCCACCCACTGACAGGAGCCATGATAACAAGATTATCAGTGTTATTCACTACACCTGTCAGTGGTCATGATGTTATGGCTGATTGGTGTATGTGATATAGTAATTTATTTATATTACACACAGGAAATAAATGGACAGGCTAGATGGATTCTTTTCTGCTCTCTTCACACGAAAGTTGTTGTGAAGGGGCACTTGTTTGGGCTTTTGTTTCTTACAGAATAATAGTAGCAAACGGTCTTGATTTACTGGAGCAAATCCCTGCTTGCAATAAAAAATAAACTTCACACTGTATTTGGTGATTACGGGTAATTCTGGAGCCAAGCACGGAAAATAAAATATGCACTACAAGCTGTCCATTTCTCCCCCCCCTGATGTTTTTAGACTGTACACGGATCCTGCAAGTGCTTGCATTTCTTCACCCGCAGAAAACGGTTCCTAGCAGCAAGCCTGATCAACTTCACCACCCAGCATGTGTCCCTGCGGCTGGCCTGGGTCTTACAGAACATGCCCGAGGTAAAATGTACTGACTTGCCCACAGCTGTGCACACTTACTCTGCCACGCACTCGTACAAACATTCATGTAAGTAAAGGATGTGCAGCAGTGGGGGGTATATAGTGAGTTTAAGGACAGATGGGGTTTTCTTTTGAGACCGTATTTTAGAGACTCAGTCCTTTTCTTTACTGTTTATAATGCAATAAAATGGTTCCATTGCTTTTATCACTCTGTCACCTCTATCGCTCTGACACAAGATCACTGGAGATCTCGTTCTTCTGTGTTCCTGTCACCTTTTCCACAACTCTGCTTCCTTTCTTGCCTCCTCTTCTTTCTTCGTCCGCTTCTACTTTGTAGCAGCTCTGTTATCCAGGTACTTCCGCGAAAGCACGGAGCCACAGCGTGCACTATGGAGGCAGCCTCTCCTCCTTTTTACCAAAGTACCTGCATAACGGAGCTGATACATGGGAAGAAGACAGAAGAACAAAAGGCAAGAGAAGAAGCAGAGCTGCCAAAAAGGAGACGGGGGAACTGAAGCAGTCACCGGACAAGATAGGGAGACATTGACAAAGAACGCAAATGACATTGACAAAGAACGCCCCTAGACTTAGTCGGTTGTGCATCAGTGCCGTAGATCTGAGGTATGAATAAAAGCCTTGTCTTATAAAACAGCAAATCTGGTATGTATCTGTAGAAAAGCAGTTTAATGTGTTTTGATATTTATATATATATATATTATATTTCCTCTACCTGGGATATCTCTGTAAAGAGCCGTTCCATGGAAACTTTCTAAATGTGCCCCAATCTCCCTGGCACCAGTTGGAATAATTAACACCATTTGCTCCATATCTAACTATGGAAAAGAATGTCTTTAGTTCTCAATTGATAAACCTATGATTTCCAGGTGCGGCAGGCTGCTGAGGAAGGGAACTGTTTCTTTGGTACCATTGATACATGGCTGCTGTATAAACTTACTAACGGTTAGTGCCATTCCTATTGTATACCGTCATGGGTCATTCATCAGCCTAATGGCCAGAATTTATTTTGATGGGCCAGGCCCAGCAAGTGTCTCCCAGCCGCAGGGCCACCTCAGTGCTTTATTCCGGAGAAACTCGCCAAGGTTGGCTGTTTACAATACGTAGTTCAATCTGCAAACGGGGAGGTTTCTCCAGCAATAAAGGCAGAGCTGTCCTCATATAATCCATAATTCAATCTTGTTGATTTAACTACTTTATATGAGTTTCCCTGCAGCAGAAGCTCACTGGGACTGGCTATCCCTAATGTGCGGTAAAGTCATAGAAAAGCACATTAAGTTAAAAGGGGCTTTTGAAAAAAGTAATATTTGCTCTTTAATAACGATGATCACCGGGGCAGATCTAGCAGGGCACAAATTTCACAAGCTGTCTTATAGCAAAGCTGGCATCCTATGACAATGCCATGTGTAAAGACATTGAGCTCTTCGGTACGACCCGTTCTACTGCCAACGTTTGTCTATGGAGATGGCTGCCTATGTGCTTGGTTTTATATAGCTGGCAATGGATGTGTCTGAAACACCTAAACTCAATAATCGGGAAGGGTGTCCACATACCTTTGGTCATATAGTGTAGCTTCTTATGGTTTCATTGCTATACATTTTTTTGTTTGGTTGGAAATGGAGAAATTCTGTTTCTTTGTTACGGATACCATACCTTTTCTTTATAGTTCCCCGAGGCTTGGGGAGGTAGTGAGTGAACAGTATATAATCTCCTTACATCATGCCATTTCTTACCAGCCTTCATTGGCCCCTATAATACCATTTGTGGGGTAATTTGTGCTATTGTATTTTGTATGATTGCAGTACATCGGTTATCTATATAGAACAACAAAATTGAACATGACTTGCAAAATAAAAACATTTTGTGACTTTTATTAGGTGCTGTTCATGCGACGGACTATTCAAATGCAAGCGGAACAGGGATTTTTGATCCCTACCTGGTGAGTACTGGTTATTTGAAACCAGAGGATTATAGATTTCTGCCGAACATCTCTTCGAAGCATGGATGTTGGTGATAAAACGTTCCTCGCAATCATGACCGCTGATGAGATGAGTATGAGATGTTGTGGGTGTTTGTTGTGTGAAAATAACTCAGCATAAGCTAATTCATATGAAAAAAGCTGTATGTATGCATATAGAACCTCTAATAGATATATTATGTCTGGTATTTCCTCTTCTAGATGAGCTGGAGTTCCTTCCTTTGTTCCATGTTATCCATTCCACTGTGTATATTTCCTCGTGTAGAAGACACAAGGTACTGACTCTCATTACTAGCAATCATTCTTACTATTTGTATTTTGTTTCGTTTTAATGAGACAAATGTATTTTTCGTTTTTGCCCTTTGTTCTTTCTACAGTTATAGTTTTGGAGTTGTGGATCCTGAAATATTCGGAGCTCCAGTACCTATCCGGGCTCTGGTGAGATAGAACTGTTATACTTTTATTTTTCTGCTTTCTTTGGTACGTTATGGTTCGGCTGTGATGTGTAGGTCTTTGGTCACTTGGTGTAGCTTTTAGTGAAGCTTTTGTTACCTACCTTGGAGTACCAAGCAGCTGTTGAGGTTTCTTCCGGGTTTAATAAAATACTTCCGTTAACAACTTGTTAAAAGCAATAGGCCGTGCTTCTGGAGATGGCTTTGTAAATGTCTCTTCCCCGGTACAGGTTGCCGACCAGCAAGCGGCTATGTTTGGGCAGTGCTGTTTTGACGTAGGTGATGTGAAGCTGACAATGGGAACTGGAACGTTTATGGCTATTAACACAGGGAATACCCTACACACTTCTATAGCAGGTAAGAGTCCTGGTATTTTAATGGCTGTATCATCAGGACTTTCTTAGCAAGGTCCAACTCCTTTTCCATAGTATGTTAGCTGCCCAAATTCTACGCTGTCCTAACTCTCTCATCTTCGGGCATCGTTATAAAATGTCTGGCGTAAAGATGCTGTTCCATCTGAGGTGAGTCACCGGATAACCGCTCCCCCCGCGTAAAAGGGGGGAAAAAGGTAAACAGAGTTGTCTTCCTGTTTTTTTTTTTCTTTTTTCTCCGTAATGCCCAAAAAAACAAAAACCTGGTGATGCTTAGAGAAAGCGAGTTTTATCACTCAACCTTGGCCCTCGCCGCTTGTGTTTGCGGGAAATCTGCTTGCTGTGATCGATCAGTCCACCTCCCTTTTGGGTGTGAAGATGCACTAGTAGAGCTCCGCACATGAATACACATAATGAAGCTTGTTATAGTAACACATAATTTATATATTGGGTTCACCTTGCGCTGTTTACGCAGGACCAAGCGTGCTCCGCAGTTTGACAAATTCTGATGCCCATAGTGTTTAGCGCAATCATTTGTACTGCAACGTATGGCACAAATCTCTAGGGCCACGTCTCTAGCACATTGCCAACTGGCTCCAGCGTGAGCTGAAGTGTCATGGCTGTGCTTTTGATATCAAAGCTAAACGTTCTGGATACCTGATCTGCAGAAGTATATCGGCATCCTGGAGAAAGATCAACGGTGAATGGTTTGCAGTATAACATTTACCAGGAAAGAATCTTCATACGTGCCGCATGGAGTAAATGAGAGAGAGAATGCAATAGAAATATTATGGTAAACACCGTAAGGGAAGTTAAACATGCATGGGATCCGGTAAAATGGCTCTTATCTATTCTTATCTATTGTCATTTTCCATCAAGAAAATATTAGCCTAGTTGAAGATATCATGTTAAATTAAAAATAATGCAATAAGTTTTCAGTGCGGGATGCGATCATGTTTTCAGTGAACTCTTATTAGTACTGCGAGTGATAAAATATTTTAGTTTTCATTAAGTAGTCTCGTACTCCTGTATGTTTTTTTTTTTTTTTTGACGTTTGCCTGCTGTTGTCTTGTATAGAATTGTATCCACAATTACCGACCACCTTTATATTGCTTACAAAGATTACCCTTCCCTGAGCTTGCTTATACAATTCCTTTAATATTATTTCATTTTAATACTACTGTCTGTGATTATCAGGCGTACTTCCTTTATAGAATGCACTTTGAGTGTTAATCTCTATGTAACTCTAATCGCAGCTGTCACATTTATGCTATTTTTCTTCTGTTCCAGGTTTGTATCCGCTGGTTGGCTGGAAGATTGGGAACGAGCTGGTGTGTCTGGCAGAGGGTAATGCTTCGGATACGGGGACCGCCATCAAATGGGCCCAGGATCTGAGTAAGTGATCAGTACTAGTAGCGTAGTAGAGTAGCTGGAAAACCCACCACCTGTATACCGTGTAGTAAAGGTATAGTTTCTTTCCGTAGGATCGGCGTGTCCTTCCCCTCTATCTCTGCTTCGTGGTTAAGTTACTGATTGTTATTGATGATTGGTTCAGGCAACCTTTTATAGCGTTAGTGCAAGAACTCCAGGACAGAAAAATGAATATACTGTATTTGCTCAATTATAAACTATGTGAACTATTTTTTTTTTTTTTTTTGATAAAAGCTATGATTGAAGAAAAATTATTTTTTTTATTTCTGTTTTGTCCAACCTTCCCCCCAGTATACATGTCTGCCCCCCAGGCTTGCCAGTCTGCCCCAGAAATGCCTTATACCCCCTATATGCCACTGTACCCCATGATATGCCTTTTGACCCCCTATGTGTCACTCTGCCTCCAGAAATGCCTTATACCCCTATATGCCACTCTTGCATTTAGGGGGTTAAAAGGCATATTATGGGCCAGAGTGGCATATAGGGAGGTATAAGGCATTTCAGGAGGCAGAGTGGCGTATAGAGGGTTAAAAGGCATTTCATAGAGCACTCTGCCTCCAGAAATGCCTCATGCCCCCCATTTAACACTCCCTCCCCCTCTCTCCTCCAAACCTACCAGTGCTTCTAATTCCCCGGTGTGCAGCCGGGGCAGCGTGTAGGGCTCTACGCGATTCGTAGATTCCATCGCGCAGACCATCCCCGGCTGTCAACGATCACAGGAAACTCTGATCACTGCCCGTACAACACACATGGGAGTCAGAAGTACTGGTAAGTGGGGGGGGGGATAGGAGGATCCAGGTCCCCGGCATCACTGCGGGGGATCTGGATCTTAGTCTCATAGTCAGACCTATTTGAGGTCTGATTATAAGACGAGGGGTATTTTTCAGAGCATTTGCTCTGGAAAAAACCTCGTCTTATAATCGAGCAAATACGGTATTTCTTTTATAAAAGAACAGAAACAGGCACTGGTATATTAATGAGGTTTGCTCTCCAGGCCTGAACCATGGTAGCCCTCCAGACCAACTTTTTAATCTTGCGAAGTGCCAGGACGTGTTATATACCAGAACTCCATCTCTGAAGGGTGTGCAGGGACGGTGATCACAAGGTGTTCCATTCCAGCTTTGGACAGACCTCTAGTGAACGGGCTGCGTTCAAGACCAGCATGTTGAGTTGTGGCCCACTTTTGAGCCCGATTGTCCCCGGGCAAAGCCTGCCGCCCTAGACCCACCACCCCCAGGCCTGCTGTTGTACACTTAGTTCAGTACAAATTGTAAATGACGGATCTACCTGTTTTCAAAGAACTCTTCACAGATATCACAGAAACTGCAGACATGGCTAGAAGTGTTCCTGACTGCGGAGGGATTTACTTTGTGCCATCTTTCACAGGGCTACAGGTAATAAACTTGTACGCTGATACCCGTACCTGTCGCTACAGCTATAGTCATCTGTGTATTAACTGTTTGAATGCTAAATGTGAGCCCCTTAATCTCATGTGCTTAATGTGTATATATAGTGTGTGTGTGTATATATATATATATATATATATATTATTTATTATATACATACAATTTTATACGTGAGAAAAAAGGCTGAGCATTCTAATCGCACATTGACATCTGCGCTCTAAACTTGCTACTTAATAAAAGTGATTAGCAGTGCAGTTTTGTATCGAAAACAAAAATAAAACAGTACTTTTTTAAAATTATTACCAAAAATCCTAACTGTCATGCAGAGAAATTCTTATTTTACGTTGACACTGATTAAGACGTCCATAAAAAGGAACCAAAGTCAAGGTTTGAAGAGATGCTTCACTTCCACTGTTGTGGGATATTTTTTGCTCTTTTGCATGTATTTACGTGTTTAACGAATACTCGGAGCTGTCCGTTGTGTGGCCGTACAACGGGTGTTTAATTGGTTGTACAGGTTGTGTAGATGTTGCATGCTTGTAACCTGTCTGTTTTCTCCCTCCCTGCTGCCGTTCTGTCTGTGTAAGTGCTTGTCCTATTACTCTTGTACGGGGGCCGGTGCTTGTGTGTCGCCCCCTCCATCTGATCGGTTTAAATGTGTGTTCCAGGCCCCAGTGAATGATCCCTATGCATGCGCCTCATTCATGGGACTAAAGCCTTCCACCACCAAGAGCCATCTAGTGCGGGCCATCCTGGAGTCTGTGGCATTTAGGTATGGAGAAACGAGCATCCTTGATGAATCTATACAATGTGTTACTGCGCATGGGGAGAATAAAGTTATAAAATCCTGTTACTTTGCACTCAGGAATCATGGTCTAAACCGACTTCACTTGGTTATCTTTCCAGTGTCTAGCTGCACCACCCATTCTGGAATATGTGATTTATAGCTCTTTAAATGTATTTGATAAGTGATAAGTAATAATGTATATGTCCGTCATTAAAATAAAGCACACGACTGACAAGGTTTTAATATGTTATAGAGGTTTGTCACCGTTGAGCTCCCAGCATCCCGTATTAAGCAAAAGGTGGTGTGGTGCCTGCTAAGGAAAATTAGGATTTTAAAGCTTCATGTCTTCTAGAACAATAATTGTCAGGAACAAAATATTTCCAAAAAATTACCCCAAAATAAACCTAAAAACCTAAAACAAAAGCCTAGCTCCCGTTTGTGCCGTCTCTGGCGTAAGGATCCACCGAAATCTCCCTGGGGCTGTACCAATTAAAAGGTAAAATTAAAGGTCCTTTTTTGCAGGAACAAGCAATTATTGGACACTGTTTTAAGTGAGACCTCTATCCCCATCTCACAGATCCGGTAAGTCTACTTTTGGTGTCTGTCTTGAAGCCCGTTGACTGCGTATCTCTGTGCCATCCTGTTCTTGGTTTTTACAGGGCGGATGGTGGGGTCAGTAACAACGGCTTTGTGATGCAGATGACGGCTGATTTATTTGGGCAAACCATCGATAAACCGAAACATACTGACATGTCCTCATTGGGAGCCGCTTTCTTAGCCGGGCTTGCTGTGGGTATGTGGTGTCTTTTGTTTAACTCCAAAGCAATTATAATGGGTTAGTCCATTGATTCTAATTGGCGTTTAAAGCCCAGATTCAGGTTGTGACCCTTCTCCTCCTGGCGTCCTCAGGATTGCTCGTAGAGGGGGGGACACAATGTCCTTGGTGCCAGGCTCGTTGAACCAGCACAGATGTAATTGGGCAATTTGTATAGGCAGTTGTTTGTAACAAAAGGCTAGTACTGCCTGTGGCTTAGCACCTTCTCAAAATGGGGTATGCCTGTCCCATGCTGTCCTTCCACTTATAGGTGAGAGTAAATCAATAAATATTTGGTTTTATAAGGCTACAGCCATTTACTATACTAACTATACTAAAACTAAAGGCACCCACAGAGCTCCTGTCTTTTATATTACTTTAGCCTACCAAAGGAAAGCGGAGCCTCCATCAGTCGCTGAGGTCCGTGTTGCACAATGTTATGCAGTTTCAGAAATTCCTAAAGGACAACAGCGATTAAAATAATGACATTTATTAATAAATCATATTTCATAAAAATCCAGAAAAAACTTCTAAGGCTACTGTGAAGAGCTGGAGCAGGAGAGCTGAAAGGGGGCGCATTAACACTGTGATGCCTACCAGCGCCGCACAAGCGTTCTTATGAGTAGAAGGGTGTTTGTGACCATGTTTGCAAGTACCAAACCATTCCATCTGCATCTAAAACATTACTGGATATGGCTTACCTCCATAGGCGTATGGTCCAGCAAAGAGGAGCTGAAGAAGCTTAGGCAAACCGATGTCGTGTTTGAACCACAAGCTAAATGGAAAGATTACGAGGCAAATATGAACAGTTGGGAGCTGGCCCTGCAGAGGTGTTCCAATTGGTATAACGACTTTTAGAAAAGTACATATAATATACATATACAACCTGTGTACGCTCAGAGTTAGATGACATCTGAAGTATATTGCGAGAAGTCACTCCTGGGAATTCTGGGTAAATGGACTAATAATGCGAGAGCTGCTCATCTAGATTGGTTTGGGATTCACAGCTAAGAAATCTGGCAAAGGGAAAAAAAAACATTTTTTTTCTAAAAGGAGCAAAAGTGAAGCGCAAAGAGACTTGTAGAACCTTTTGTTGGGTAGCTCTTACCTGTAAGGGATGAGCGCTGCCTTTGTGTGATGCCTTTACTCATGTGCCTTATTAAAAGCTTTAATTAGCACACAAACTTAATTACCACAAGGCTGGTATAATTGGGAAGAAAGACAAGTATTCGATACAGTTTCAGTGGAACACCCACAGCAGTGACGCTCTGTGAAGAACGAACTTCAGGTGTCCTGAGCGATGGCAAGAGATGAGAAAACCAGAATTGCACTGTGTTGCTAACCTTATAAAATGTATTTGCAGTGTAGTAGTTTGTTGAGGACCTAGTATTTCGTACAAGCTACGGTTCTGTGTTTGTGACGCACAAAATGAAATGGAGTCTTGCCCTATCTCATATGTAGATCATTTTAAGGGCTAGGAAGAGATAAATCCATAGAGATTAATTTAAAACCGCGCACAGATTTGGCTGGCGGCCGTTGCGTTTATGGCTACCTGTTTACTGGGAGTTACAGAGTGTTTATTCAATGGGAATAATGAAACTGATGTTTGTAACCAAGCGTCGAGCTCCTCTCAAGGCTCGTTAGACTAGAAAAAACGTATTCTTTGTATCATCATTACATTATCTATCATAAAAACCGGGATCCTCGTAGAAAACACCCCTAGTTTAAAACACACACACGTGGATAGGCAGAGCGAAGTTTGAGGTCTGGCTGTTCCTAAGGATATGGCGGCGTCCCCACATTCGCATGTGAAAGCTACACGCATGGCTTTAAATGAAAGGAACGCAGCTCGCCGGCTCACACGCAACCTGGCTGGCCAGCTGTGCCGTACCACCGAGACCCTACTCAGAGACATCCGAGAATGCTCGGGTCACACCGATAAACATGCCTGCAAAAAATACATTTTAAATCTCCCACTTCAACTACGAAGAATAAACTACCTCAGTTGAATCACCTACAGCAATTTTGTTTCCGAGATGACTTTAAAGCCGTGATTCCCAACCCGTTCCTCAAACAGTACCAGAAATTACCTCATTGTTTTGCGATAGGGAACGGCACTGTTGGGGGGGCTCTAAAGAAACCTAAAATTTTATCTACGCTGATCGAGAAAAAAGTACAATACATACCTTTTTCTGTGTGTATTAAGGGGAGTGAGAGCCTGCATATTTCTCAGATCAGATTTCTCTTTTATACAGTTTTGTTGTTAGATCACGTCATACCAATTGAGCCAATTTTGTTATAACGTGTATGTGGAAGATTAAACTTGACTGTTTTTTTGTGCTTTCAATGTTATTCTTACTGGTGCCAAAATGAAGAATAAATCGATTATTCTGCCTTTATAATGGAGTGCTACATTTTATTTAGTCAATTATAGTTTTTTCAATTTTTTATTTCATGAATAAGTATATTTAAAGGGAATAAAGTATCTCTTTGGGAGAACAGGACTGAGATATCGCACTATTACCTACGATAGTGAGATCCAGGTCTGTCGGTAGAGAACACTAAAACCTTTTCTTGTGCGGTGCCCTCGAAGGTAAGTGTAATGGACGTAGCATTATGATTTTGCTGCTGTGTAAGCCGGCTTTGCGTTTCTGCTGCCCCCATTTATACAGATATAATGAGCACCATGGCCGCGGATTCCGTTACACTCTCTCTTACACGCTCCCTACGCTCCAGTACCGGAGGAGGTGGTCTGGAACTTCTCTTTGCGACTGTAAAAGTGCGGAAACTGTTTAGACTGCGAATGAGCCCAATTTCTTCTGTGGGTTAGCAATCCAGACTTCCAAGAGAGGAATGATCGTAATTATTTAAACTCTAGAGACAGGCGGGACTGAACACAATTAACAAGATTGTTTCCAAAACAAGTTATCACACATGCTGAGTGTGTCCTATTTCCAGGCCTATCCATACCTGTTTTCCACTTCTTTGGACGTTATCGCACAATCTTTGAGTGTATCCTGCTCTACGTCTTGCTTAAGTCTGAGATTGAGATGCAATTATTATAGAGGCCTGCATACCCCTATACGCAATAAACTTACACATATTTTTGCTGCAGCAAGAAATAACTATATTCCATCAATGGACACATGACACTCCTGTCATATTAGGCCTTTTTAAGACTTTAGTCTTTCACAGGTCTAGTGGAGTCCATGCCTAAACAGGTCAGGGCTGTTTTGATGGAAAACAAGGGACATCTACAATATGAGGCAGGTGGTCATAATGTTATGGCTCATTGCTGTATATTGACTGTCAACAGTAATGGTAACTGGAGCCAACTAGTGGCGATCATAAGAAGTGCAGGTAGCTGTGAGATTTGTGTGCAGGGTGGTCATTCTACTTTAGTCATCACCTAAACAAAAACCTTATTAATCCAGGAATCAGGAGAGGCACAGGGAGACAAAATTCATTTAGATGTGCGGGTAGAACGACTAGAACCTGAAACTGCATAATGAATTATGTCAGCATAGAGCCTTTTACAAAGAAAAGTGACACCAAATGGTATAGACTGCAATAGAAAAGCACTCAAAGCACTAGGTTGCTTTAATGTTAAAGGGACAAAGTAATCTGATGCGGTGGACCATCGAATAGCCATAGGGAATGTGTATTACTAGGTCTGTTCTAAAATACTTTAGAAACTGGGATATCTGATTTGTTTAAATAAACTGAACGTGTCTTTTTTTTTTTTTGCATCTTAGCCTGTAAAATTTGATCAGGAAATTATTGCAAAAGAAACATAGAAAAACAGTTGCTATTGCAGTACATTGTAGCATTGTGGGGCTGAGGATCTTCTCTAAAAGGATTGATGGCTATTTTTTTTTCATATATGGAAAATAATAAAAGCAGCACCATAAATGACAGCTGGTGCTTCTTAATGTTAACTTGCCATGTGAAGCTCTTGGTTATACTGCCAATACAGTGCGATGCCAACTATATGGAGGAGGAGTAACCCCTTAACAGTTTAACAGTAACCACATTATTGCATTAATTAGGAACACACAAAATACTTTCTTGATGTCTGTATTGAGGAGAAAAAAAAAAACTGGACCGCACGGTTCCACATATGTACTTTTCACAGCTGTAAATAGAGCAACATTTACTTTACAGAGAGGGTAGTAGATGCCAATACAGTGGGGGAATTTAAACATGCACGGGATAGGTATAAAGCTGTCCTGAATGTAAGACAAGATCAAGAACTGATTAAGGATCTGGTCTTTACGTCGGGAAAACTGGGCAGACTCGATGGGCCGATTTCTAGTTCCCAATATTGAATTATTTTTTTAATGCATCTACAATTAAATGCATTGCAGTCCAAGCCAATTTGTGTTCAATGTGTATTCCTGTTCAATGTCCTTTGGTCCAGAAATGGGTTCGTCAACAGAAGGAGGGCATATAACCCTCCAAAGAACAACAGTCATAATATTGAAAATAACAGATTTCCGAATAAAATCATTTGCAGGACCCTGAAAGGCTTGGAGGATTTTATTATTTAGAGACCCATCACTGGGGAAGTCTGCGGATACGTTAAATTTCAAAAACTAAACGGGAAAGAGATATACGAATAAAAAAAATGGAAGTGAAACGAGGGAAGCCTCTTTGTGTGACACATATGTAACTGAAGTATGTAATGTTATAGTTTTAGTTGCCTGAGGCGCTGTATTATAACTTGGGCGCTGGCCAACTCTTTGTGTACGTCTTCGTGGGGAAAAAAAATCTTCGTGTTCCACGAATATTCACCTGTTCCTGTGTTCGGTACGAGCGGGTATTTGTGTACATTCTTTGTATTAGTTTTTTATCTGTTTTTTGATGTTTTTTTTTAGAACGGGTTAATATGGGGTTAATGCGGTAATGGTACGCATCAGCTTTGGCGCCAGGATTTTAAATGAGCAACTCTATTGGTCGCAGGCAGGGACCTCCTCTGCCACCAACCAATGAAGGGTAGCTGCTCTTCATTAGTTGATGTCAAACAAGCCCTCTGCTGGCGGCCAATAGAGTCGCTCGTACACTGAAACTCGGTCTGGGGAGACCCGTGGTCTACCTGCTCCGTATGACCGACTGTATTGGTCGCCTGCAGGAGCCTCCTGGCATCAACCAAGAAAGGGCAGCTGTCCTTCATTGGTTGATGGCAGAGGAGCTCCCTTCTCCCTGACCAATAGAGTCGCTCATACAGACCTTTAACTCCTGATGCCAAAACTCGGCCTGGGGAGACCGATGTGGTCTCCCCGCTCCAGAAGTTAAAGGTCTGTGCGAGCGACTCTATTGGTCGCCTGCAGGGGCTTCCTTTGGCATCAACTCAATAAACTAGTTGCGATATTAGTTGAGATATTAACGAAGACGAAAACAAAGATTCTTCGTGTTGTGTGTTTTCGTCTTCATGTACACTTTGCCGCGGGCATGTTCGTTTCTTCGGTATTCGGGCTGAAAAATGAAAGCGCACTCTTCGTGTTTGTTTTCATGTTCGCCCGAATACGAATGCACAAGTCTAGTTGTAACGACTTTGATTTACCGACATCTATCACAAAAGATCATGTTGTTTTTTCATCTGAAGGGCTTTTTTCATGGTACGCTTCAAGGATCAGAGGTTCGTTCCCTGAAAAGAGGAACATCTAGTCACTCTGAAAAATAAATGTCCCTTTATAAGAGGTCTGAATAAAGAAGCAGAGGCACTGAAATGGTAAGGTGAGTTTATTTCACATAGGCCTAAGGCTTGAGAATAACTTGTGTGTCGAAACCTTGCCTGTGTGAAATAAACTCACCTTACCATTTGAGTGCCGAGCCTCTGCTTCTTTATTTTGGATTTATATAAGGACTTGGTGGTACCCTGGCTCGTGAGTGCTGTATTCCAACCTTTGTTTTTGTGTATCCTTTATAAGAGGTGAGATATAGTAAACTTAACTCTTGAAATCACCCAACCAGATGCTCTGAATAATGAAAGTCTATGGAGGAACAGACTTGAGCATTGCCAAAAAGGATCGGCTCAGTGTGGTGTCTGAGCATGAAAAACACCCACAATATCGGCAATGGCAGCCTCCAGATCCACAGATAAGAGACATTTACTGGAGACAAATGAAATAAATCCAAGTTCTTGTCAATGCAAACCTACATACGGTACTAACAAAGCTCTGTATTTTACGCTCAAAAATATTTTATCCCCATTGGACTTCTCCTTTATGTTAGAAAAAGAAGTTTCAACCATGTGTTTGCAAAACGAACATTAAACATTCAAACATAGCTTTTCTCATGCGTTGTTTTTGTAAAAGTTAAAGTACTAAATCCAAACACATGAAAATACTGAACTTTAAATAAATGGGGGGAATATGCATTTAATCTGCATTTTCTTTTTACTCCATCAAACTTTGCTAGGGGACATAGAAACATACGAGAAGCAACAGTTTGGCAGCCAGTGGGTTACTTCTGAGCCACTGGGTTTGTGCAAGGACAAGGGGATAATCTCTCATTGTGAGGGTCTCTCGGGGCAGAAGGAGGAGGAATCTTGCATTCAGAGCGATTGCAGAGAAGGGCTCTAGAAACAGACATAAGGCTGATTATCCTCTTAACCGCTGGCTCCTGAAAGTTGAGACATTCAGACGGCATATGGGTGACAGGTGGCCTAATCCAGTTAGTCAGCACGCTTGATTTGGGGCGGACGCTAAAAATTCATGCCGTTCTCTCTTTTGCCACTTTTCCCAAACCCTCCAGGAGTTCTGTCTTTAAAGTTATATCTCACTAATGTTTAAAGTTGCTCTGTTGCTTTATTTCACTGGCTAGATTTTTTTTATTATTATATGTTCAACTTCATCTGGCAAACAGGGCTGCGGAAAGTAGCAAAAGAGACTACAACATACCGATTACTAGAGCACTTGTCTTTATAATTAGAAGAGCACTACTAAAATGGTAAATTAGTAACAAACTGGCATTTCTTGGTCTCTCTTGGCTAGGAATAGGTTCTGGACTCAGTGTTCTACTCTACAAAATCCTGAACAAATCCAGAGATCTCCCAAGTATGATGAAAGCCCATTTTATTGCTTTTTGTAGAATACTCACAGGACTATCACAGGGAATCACTGTGCCTCAACAATATGACGCCTGCCATGGTGCTACCCCATAGAACACGGTGTGCCACTCTACACTGTTGCACGGGTTCTGCATATATGAAATATAATATATATACTACTTATTATATGGTTATGCGGCCTATACATAATGTTGCCTTTTTATACTGTCTTGTGTGCAACTATCTATCTGGTGGCCACACAATGCTGGAGTGGCATAGGTGGTATAGATAAGCATGTGCCAGGTGGCCATCATTATTGATTATCATTATACTCATTGGATGGAATCATGCATATAATTAATTAACCAAATTAAAATACATGCACATAAAGCAGTAATAAAAAGAATGAATGATTATGCTCATGTCCAGTCTTGCACCGGGAGACGCTAGAAGCCGTTCACCGCTTCACAGTGTTGTGCCAGGCACCATCCACTTATTCGGAGTCCCTCCTATTGCCAAAAGGGGTTAATTTTTATAGCATTAGTAATATGTGAAAGTCTATGTAATTAAACTATTTGATCATGCTCATTAGATATTGTTTTGGAATTTTGGGATTCCCATGCTGCACTCCCTATCCTTTCGGCCCAAAACGAACAGGATTTTCAAGGCTCACTCCCTACATACAAGGTTCAAGGACATGTTGAGCATTACTGGATCATTATAATAACCGCCTATTTTCTATTTAACCCCTTCTTTAACAATTAATCCTCACACCAACATCATTCATCACAGTATGAACCCCTTCACATCACAATTGTGCAGCTTACAATGAAACAATCCAAGCACAATGTACCAAAAGCCCCAGTCTATGTATGTGTAATGTATGTTGAAGTCTGCTGTGATCGAGATGCATGGAGCTTCCCATGAGCCAATCAAAGCAGTGTTTGTATACAGCTTGGCTCTCTGTCTATATGTTTGCTGAGAGGCAGGCTGCTCCTAGGGCACCCAGAGTGTGGGCCATGCGGGACATGTCCCACAGTGCCACCTTTGCCCCCAAACAGCTTCTGGGTGTCACATTTGCCTCCAAGCAGCTTATCAGTGCCATCCTAACCCCCAAACAGCCTGCCTGTGCCATCTTCCCCTAGCTTGTCTGTGCTCCCAAACAACTTATCCATGCAATCATTGCCCCCAAACACCTTGTCTTTGCCTCCCAACATACACTCTGGCACACACACTGCATGTAAACACACTTACACATCTTTACATATGCTAACACAGTTCACATGCTTACACATTCATTTATTCATGCTCACATTCATTCATAGCACATTTATTCTAAAACATTCCCTTTCACACCACTTACATATACACATTCATGCTCATACGCAAACACAACACATACACATCAGTGCTAACACATACTCCATCTCACATTACATACACATGTATGCTAACACACAAACACTTATACATTCATGCTCATACATACAAAAGCTTTCATACACATTCATGTTAACACACACTTATACATAGACATTCATGCTCACATACACTCACAAACCTCCCACAAATCTTCATTCTAGTATCCTTTCCAAACCTCACAATCCAGAGGCAGCTTCTGTACATAATTGCTGCAGGTATTTAGTTATCTGACCCTTACTCTGTTTGAAAGAACTGGAATGAGTGGGATTGAGCTGCCTCTGTGATATATGATCAAGGAAGAGGAGACTCTTTGCGAACAATACACCGAACTGTGTATATGTAGAAATCATTTGGCTTGGAGTTTCCTTTCTTTACTGCTAAATAGTAGTAATCATGCCTTGACCTGAAGAGAACTGTAGGGGAGGGTGGTCATTGTTCCTTCCTCGGTTTTAAAGTTCACTAATTGGAATGGAGGAATCGCTGTTGTTTTGGAAACTGGTGCATATTGTCAAAAGCAAGCCATATGTATGAAAATAACAGTGGTGGATTAATTAATAAAACACAAATAATTAAAGGAATATTCTCTCTTTGTCGCTTTGGAGTATAGTTTTCTTGCCCTGGCAAATGCAAGAAGAGATTCTGTAGACCCCCTCAACATTTTCTAATTACCCTGCCCCCTCCCCCCCTGGCTCCTAGGCTAGTGTCTCCCGCCAGCCAAAGCACATGCACGTTATACTGGTAGCCAGCTCCAGGTTTGGGTCGCATGCCTCGAGTACCCAGAAGTGGTGTGAAAGCGGGAACACTGCCCTGTTTTATTCTCCCACAAGTTAAACAATGCATATCAAAGTACTTTGAAATACGGTGTTTATTAGTGGGGCTGCATAGGACATTAGAATATCCCTTTCAGATTACATTTAAGACATCTATATCTATTTTCTGAAAAATGGGGTATACTCTGGACATCACATTTCCAAGATTAAACCTTTAATGAAGCAAACACAATACGGTCTGAGGGAAACAACACCTTCTTTTTTTTTTACCATAAGTATACTGTTAAAGCTTCTCTATTTTTTACCACAGGCAATTAGTCAGAATTATTTTTTGTTACATGTTCAACATATTATGGAATTGTTTTCCCTTCTTGCAATATCCGCACCGTAACTTGTCATTGCTGAACCTTGCCACCAGGGGGCTGCGTCCGGAGGATGCCATGGTTGCGGCAGAGACCTATGTGCACCTGGTACTCCTGATGTACTGGGTTATTCAGTGAACACATTGGGGGGGGGGGGTTAGATAGGTGGCCACTAGAACCCTTTAGCAACCAATGAAATGTCCCTGCTGATTGGACCGTTGTAATAGTTGTTATAGCGATAAGACCACTTTTCAAGTTTGGCAGTAAATTCCTTCTTTTACTCATATGATGTGATGAGAAAGTCTTGCATTAGGGCAGGTTTTCACATTAACCCTTGCATACAGTGTCAATCACATTAATTGGCTTACTGTTGCCTGAAATAAACTGCCTCTCCTTTAAAGAGCGGTATAAAATACAAACATGAATATCTGCTACATTTTCAGCACTGGGACTACTGAACTGAGGTCTCCAGAGATATCCCTAGCCCTGCCTTTTTCATGTTTACTACTTTGCTTCGGTTGTGCTTCTAGTTTAACCATATTGTGACTGGAATATTCCTATCACTAATGCTACCGTTACAATGTAGTTTAAAAGGACAGTCTAATGTCCCTGACACCATTTCAACAGAAGACCGCGTATTAACTATGCGTTAATTACTATATGCATTCTTACAAAGTGAAAAAATACATAGAAATAAAGTGCTAACCTGACACAGAAGACACTGCCCTGCTTCAAGCAGCCAATCAGTGGCACGAGCCAACATGTTGTGCTACTGATTGGTTGTTTGAAGCAGTCAATCAGTGACAGGAAGGTGTTCCTATTGACATAAATGGCAGCATTTTCCACACATGCGCACTCGTTCTCTGAGCAGACCCTCGCACACAGCATTCGCCGAAAGCGGCTCTGACTGTGAGTGAGTGAGTGTGTGAGTGAGCGAGTGAGTGAGGTGCAGCCAAAAACATCTCCTGCAAGACACTTAGCATTATTTCAAAAACAATCATATGCATTAAAGTCCATATGATGTAATGAGCGCCCCTTTAAAGTGGTGGTGCTTTTCTAGCAATTCATGTAAAGATTAAAAGTTTTTCCATAAATATGTTTTGTGTGCTAATAAAACCGACAAATAACCCACAAGTAAGACCATTTCTGAACTATACAATAAAGCTCTCTAAAATGTCACGGAATTCATCGCATGCCAAAGGAGGGATCTTACGCATAATTACACATTCATGTTCACATACATATTCATGCTCACCCACTTATACACATTTATGCTAACACATACTGCCTCACACACACACATACACTCTCACTCCAACATACATACTTTACCATCTCACCCCCCCCCCCCATTCCTCCTGTAGCTGCAGCCTTCTTTCTGGCTGCTCCAACAGTGCGCAGGCAGCCTCACTTTTACCACAGGGCCACATAACATTGTGGAATGTTACCTGCTGGGTTCCTTCCTCTCGAGGCCAGTCCAAAATGTTTCTTATGGCCAAAGAGGGTAGTCTAAAGGGACAATACAATTGGAGTGATATGCATGCCTGGGAACTTCCCAGGGTAGACTATTTGGAACGTTCATTCTTCTTGTGGAGTGGCTGTGTGTGGTGGATGGCTAGCCTGAAAAGCCTTTGATGGAAGGTAACTGACTGGGGGGCAGGGGAGAGCGCATGGGAAGTAAACAGAACATTGACAGGGCGTGAGTATGGCCACACAGCACAACCTGGAGTCAAACCATGCCATACTGGTTTGGGTTTTTTTGTTATTTTGAGTAAGAAACTCTAGTCAAGTTTCCCCCCTTAACGACTGCCCCAAAAGGATGAACTTTCATACTCAAATGGCCAATGAATGTTGATGATCCACGTAATACACCAGGTTCCCTTTAGCTGGTGTGAACCCCAACAAGGGATGTGTGCCGCAAATCCAATAAATATCTTCTGGAAGAAAGGAAAGAATGTATGTCTGATGCCACCGCTCTTTAAGCAAATGTTTTATTTGACTATGCTGGCAGACTATTAAATCATATTAGCAAAGATATTAGAATAAATACACATTTCTTTTTACATGTTTAACCGATTTAGCTGCAATTGGATGAGAAATATCTTCCATGGTATGGCCAACATGATATATACAACTAGGCACTAATACTGCACTTAGCAAGTGTTTGCCTTCAATTGTACTTCTCAGGAGTGTGTCTATGCAGACATGTGCATCGATGAACAACACACGCATGCGCATGCAACAGCTTATCTCGGCTGGTGCACACATTCGACGAGGGGACAAATTGGGATATGCACCTACTGAGTGACAGAAATGAGTGACCCAAAACAGAAAGGCCAAAATTAGGCTTTTTGTAACGATACACAAAAGGCAGATAATGCTGATAAACACTGCCAATAGCCATACTGCTGCCAGCATCCCTAATATGTAAAGGGTCTATTTACTAAATTATTCATTTATTTTTATACAACTGACCCTGCAACTCCACATACAACCTTTCTTCCTAACACTCTTAGCCATCATCCTAATCAAGCCATCTGCGTGACCAGCAAGCTCTACAGATCATGTGGACCCTATGAAATCCTAGCAGTCCTCTCCTACTGTTTCACTTCCCCCTCAACCACTGACTAGATTGCAAGCTCATGAGAGTAGGACCCTCTTCTCCTTTAGTACCGGTATGTGTAGATGTGTGTAAATGTAAATTATTTCACAGAATCTGCTGCTGATTCATAAATAAATGTGATATATGTAGTAAGGAGTATTTCAATGTTTCTAGCTCTTTTTTCTCCAAGCCATTAATATTGAGATTCTTAGGCTTTCCTGATAATTTGTATCCTCCATTCACATTTTTAGTAGCCCTCTCCTGACTAAATGTCTGCTGCAGAATTCAGCACTAAGAAAACCGAATCCAATCTGAGAGAGGCTTTGGGTGCTGAAATAGTTAAGGCTACAAACTCGGGCTCAAGAGTATTATTAGAAAGGTGTGTTTATTTTCTTATTAAACATTCATAGGGCTCCCATAATTTTAAGATAATTACATATTATGTAATTAGGGAGCTGTTCCCAACTCAAAGTGGATTTACAGTCAAAAATTCATATGAATGACTTATTTTGCTCTTTTCAGAAAAGAGTCTTCTCCGGCGTTAGTATGTAGATTTTTTTTTTTAAAAAAAAGCCTTTCATTTGAAGCAAGGTTTATTTTATTTTGCATATCTGAACACCATTGAAAATATTTTTTCCTTTTGGCTATAATTCCAGATGCTTGCTTTTCAGCTCCACACCTGATTGTTAAAACACACACATAAATTGCAATGAGTAAAATAAAAGAGAAGACCGTCTACTTTCAGAAACTTTTAATACATTTTGATTTCGTCCCAATCCAGAACCCTTTATTATTATTATTATTATTATCTTTTATTTATATAGCGCCAACAGTTTACGCAGCGCTTAATACAATACATAAATTCAAGGGATATGACAAGACAAGAATTGACAGACAAGACAAACCGATACATTTGGTGGAGAGAGCCCTGCTCGAACCCTTTGTGTTATTCCAATCCCCTACGTCACCAAGCACCATGCCGCATATGATTAAAAACAATATAGCCTCTAACTTTTGTTGGTGGCAAAGTGTTGCCAGTCTGAAGCATGCACAACCCTTGAAGCATGAGGTTACATGAGTGCAGCTGAAGAAGGCAGGCAGTTGTAGGGTGTAGAAGCGAAATAGGTGCATAACCAAAGTTGTCATGAGCAGGGTAACAATATTAATGTTATACGTCAATTTATTTTATTGCCATCTTTGATTAATTATCCAGGCCTAGCAAGCATTGGCAGGGCAGACAACTTTTTTCGGTCTGAGAGTGATGGAATTAGCTATAATCACTGCTAAGATACAGATTGGCTGCCTTTTCCCCACCACTTCCATGATGGTGATATCTGCACACCAAAGATTACTGCTGGAAACCTCCAATAATGCTCAATAAATCCTGCTGTCATAACCCTGGATATGCCCACGTTACAAGACTTGTTCACACAAGAGTGTCTTTGTTAAGAATGCTTCTCCCCTACAGGCACCACACCGAATGAATGAAACTGGCCCTCTCTGCAACAATAGTTGTATGTCTTTTTATGTATGGCCTATTTAGCTGGAAAAGCTTTGTTTGAAAACTGCACCCTTTGTGATCTCACGTCAACAGAATGCACAGAAATACTTTGTTGCAGCCGCATGCCGTGTGAAGGTGAGGACTCAAGCTATCAGCCCTACATACATAAGTGTAAGCTTGACATCGCATAGCCCTTCTACATCAAAAACATACTATAGACATATTTACTGCTTCCTCGTCCAGATATTTTGAATTGTGGTCCTAAAAGTAAGAATGTTGCAAATAATGTTGGATGCCGAGTGTGTAAACCGTCTCACACTCCACTTTCACAGATTGTTTCACTAGACTACGCTCCGAAGGTGGTGAGATTCCAAGGTTCTTCTTGGGAGAGAACATTAAGAGGTTGTAATTCTACATCTCAAAGGTTACCAATGGTCCCAAATTCCTCTACTTTCTTTCCCAATAAAAGGCAACTTTATGAGCCTGTCGGGACCGCAGCACCCAGCACTTCCAGGACTGTAGTAAAACGTGACCTTTATAAGTAATTCCTGATGGTGTATGTATGCGCCATGTCGGTCTCAGCAGAAGCACAAGAGGATCCCGCTCACACAGCAGCTGCTGACCTTGAGCCAGCCAACAATACACAACTGTTACACATACGGACACTGCACCCCCCATTATCCGGCCGTCACTTTACATACACGTTCTAGACAGAAACATTCTAGTTTGCTCTGAAACATTTTGAACATTGTCCCAGTTTTTCTTGTGTGTCAAGGCAGGCCTAGGAGCACAACCCAGTAAAACAGCTAAAGTTTGTTTATTTCAAAACAAAATAAATTGTACGTTTGTGACTGATGTTGCTACACATCAAAAAAAAAAGTCATGTTTCCCTTCCACGGGATCCAAAGGGTTAAAATCAGAGTGAGCCCAGTAAGGCATGGGAACATGCGACGCGGAGACACCATGAAAGCCACATGCCACCTGTTACCAGGCCACATGGGATGGTAAATTAACTGCTCGCTTCCTGCAGATGTTGCATACAGATTGTCAAACGTTACTCCTATTATTATTAACCTTTATTGTCTTTGCACAAAGTTATCAAAAATAATTTGTGTCTCTATAGCAATGGGGTATAATAACACATAATGAACAATATATAAACGGGGAAGTGAGCTTCTTTTACTATCGCATGGCTTCATTCGGGATTAACCCTTTCAGCATCAGACTGGATGAACAATGCAAAAGAATGCCCTGGTTTCATGTAAAGTGGATATCCATCACTGGAGGGCATTTCATTTATATTTTGCAGCAACCAAATTGGAGCATTAATTTGTTAGTTATTGGAGTTACACAACAAGACCGCTATCTTGCTTTCCTCTTCCCACTGACTCCATCTACATTAAGCAGGGAATGTACTTAATGGCAATAGGACGGACTACTTCTGCCTCAGGGACATGGGCCATAGGACGTAACAGTACATCCTCCAGGAGGAACATTTCTCCACCGTCATGTGGAAAGGGAGCTTTTAGTCTCCCCCATTTCTAAGAGCCAGCATCACTGTTTTCTATTGCCAAGTAAAATGCAGGTGCCAGTCAGGGCAAATTGCCCCCTTAGGCAGTCTCTGCTAACAGGGCCAGTACTGGTGCCGCTGGTGGCGCTGACATTTTTTTAAAAGTTCCTAGACGGTCTGTCCAAGTCCCTGGTAGGATCTCCAATGGCTCCCGTGCTGGCAGATCACAGGTACAGTGATCAGCAACGCTGGGCTATAGAACCCTACTTGCTAATCATTCTGTGAGAAGTGAGAAGAGGAAGAAAATAAATCAGGTTTGCAACAACAACAACAAAAAAAGGGACCTCAATGATGTCGCCAGCCTGGGTTTACAGGCAGTCGAAAGAATGCATGCATGGATTTGCATTTAGCAAAATGCATTGGAAATAGTGCATAATGGACCTCAATGTGCATTAAAAGAATAAAAAAGTCAAATGTGTTTATCTAGATACTGACCTCGCAAAAATGCTAAACAGTATAATGATAACAACATATGCTGCCTGCAGGGTGCATGCGCATGAATAAGTCTAATACAATGCTTGCAAGACAATGCTATGCACCGTGGTGCGACGTAATGGATTCAGGACATGCAGTAATAAACTACTATTTGTACTTTATTGCTTGTATGCAGTAAGTAGGTGGAAAGAGAGGGGCCGCAAGTGAAATTGTTTAGCTTAAATATGTTTAGCTGTACGTTTCCTAAACATTTTATGCGCTATAACGCGCCACCTTGGAAATTTTTGTGACAATTAACTGTTTCCATGCTCAGCTTAACCCCTTAAGGACAATGGGCGGTCCCTAAACCCATTGAAAACAATGCATTTCGTGCCGTACATGTACGGGCTTTGTCATTAAGGGGTTAAAGTTTACAGTGTATGTTTCATTAGCCAATTAACTGTCAATAATAAAATGAATAAAGCAGCACAGCTACATTGTAGCCTCCAGATGGCCCTGGACTACAAATCCTATCATCCCCAGTCTGCCCAGAGCTGCAGTGTATCAATAGCCTTTCCTAAAGTTTAGGGAGGTTTATTGCAAGCGTGTATCGCGTAAAGCCGTGGTAGCACAGGCCCTTCTCCGCATCCAAAATATCTGTTCTGTTTTTGTTAAATTCTGATCTTTTTTCAGCGTTAAGGAATGTGAATAGAGGTTGATAGCAAATGACTTCCTGCATTGGCCTACATGTGTGCAGGCAGATAACTCCGGGGACGGCAGGGGCCAAGAAGGCCCTTACTTAGCACGACGAATACCAGCACGCTTTCGATAAACTGGAGAATTTGCCCTAAAAATGAACATGAAAAGGAAAAGTCATTACCGTTATCATGTTTTATTTATACTGCAGAGTATTACAACCCGAGTTACACTAATGACACAGAGAAATGAACAGAGGAAGGCTTGAGGACCCTGCAACTGCAGCTTGCTCTGCAGATTCTGTAGGACTACAACTCCCATGATGCACAGCTAGCCATTGGTAGTCCTACAACATATGGAAAGATACTGTATCTGTGGGCTACACCTGCACTGGGGTTTACAAGGATAAAAGGCGAATGATGTCAATTAATGAAGGCCAACTAACCACATGCATAACGATGTGCAATATAATAATATAACATATATAATTATATATATTATAATATATAATAATTATTCCCATTACATCCATGTACTAAGAGGATTTTGCAATTATGTTCCTAGTCCAGGATACATTTTGTATATTGAGAAACTGCATCGGACAGAGTAGGTTTTATCTGTTTAGAGAAGAGGTCATAATGTTGTCGGTTATAATGTTGTAATTGATAAGGGGTTAACGTGTTCAGATGCACATTTAATACATATCACATTCACTCTGCAGGGATCCCGCAACAGGGGGTTCCAAATCTGCTTAGAAGAATAGAAACTAAAGCTCTGCCACGAGTCATGGCCCAAACCCCGGTGACCTGGTACTTTTTGTATTAGGAAGTCACCAATGTCACTAACATTGTTTTCCACCGAGGAGGCGTGGGTAGTTACACCAGGAATAGCTAAGAATCATGGGAGTTGTAGTTCATTCACAGCAACATACATGCCCTGTATAAAAGCATATTTGTTTGCCCAAAACCAATCGCTTGGAGATTACAAAGAACGATAACCGTGAACGCTGCATGAAATGTAAAATAATACCCGAGTGGGTGATTGCACGTTTCACCCCTGCATTTATTATTAACAAATCACTGTTAACAAATCAGCGTTGCTTTTAAGTGCAGAATGTCCGGTGCATGTGAAATATTTCTGCAAACGTCATAGCCTAGGTATCGGAAAATACTAGCTATGAACCCATAAGAAGCATTTTGGCGTGGGGTTAGTGCGAGAAAGGCAGTAACATGGCTGTTCTTAAGACTATGGACTCCAGATCAATGAAACTCGCATGTATTGCATTTATGTCTGTCTGTCTGAACGACAGGATCACCAGTTCCCTGTAAAGCTTGAAATATCTTAATATCAGGGATTTAATGATTCCTTAGCACTTCTATATGCATGCTTGACTATAAGGAATTCCTGGTTGCCTTGGTTCAGACGAATACAAACAATGTGCAAGGATCCCACAGGCCCAACTCACTGCATTGCTGGGTTCTTTCCTATCATTACAGATGATTTTAGCGGACATCATTACGGGGTAAAATATGAGTGTTTTAGTTAAAAGTAAATTTCATATATTATAACTGGTAAACTAAGTTGCATTAAAATTCCTATTATTATTATCATTTATATAGTGCCAACAATGCATGCCGTGCTTCTTAAAGTGCAAAAAGGATGAAAAACTAGAATTCATAGACTAAGATGACCCTGTGCTCACAAGCTTACAATCTACCGGATAAATATTTGCGCATTCTCTATTATATTTAAGGAAAAAATATACCTTTGCTCCCAAATATCATACTCTTTGCTACGGACAATTTAAAAGTATTGCAAACAAATAAGCACGCCATTTACTGTATATAACCTAGTGCATTCTATGAACATTTTTCTTCTTTTTCAAATGGCAAGATTAAAATGCAGGTGATTATAATAAAGCTACATATACCAATTTATGTGAAGTTAATAGGCTTTTTTTTTACAGCATGGTGGTCACATTAATTAGAAATGACACTGAAATGATAAATACTGATGGGGATGCTATAAGGAAGGGCAGCTGAATGATCCCTGAAACAATCCAACCATTTATAAATGTATTGCTGTCAGTTGGTGTGGGGAATGCTGTTAGTCCCGGCCTGATCTCTGATAGCTGGGTGGATGAGATCTGTGCTCTGCTGTCGATGCCTGCCTCATTCTCAAGTTTTCAGGCAATGGTAACAAAGAGTGGCTATAGTAGTGAGCTGTGAATAGTGAACCACTCGTGTCCTGCCTCCAGGTAAGTGCCCTGCTCGGGGGTCTCTCCCCCCGATCACCCCTACATATCTAGTGCCCCCCCAAGTCTGTGTTCTGTTCATTCCTAGGCTCTGATCCAGCACAATACACTAATTTCCTGCAGCATGCTCCAGTGAAGGGGGAGGGTAACCTTTTTGCTTTATTTATTGAACATCCCAATCTTTTAAGTTTTTCACAATATTTTCACTTTTTCTTAAATGCTCGCAGATCCACCATTATAAAGCTTTCTCGTGTAAGACATTTAAAATAGATTCTCTTTCTGGATTAACTCACTTTGCTTAACCTTACAGTAAGGCATATCTTTTATATAAGTGGCTTACTCTGTAGTTTGTATTATTATTATTATTATTATTATTATTATTATTATTATTAGATTGAGTTGTGTTTATAGACAATACAGTTTTGTGTGATGATTGGAATATTAACAATGTTTCATTATTTTACAAAGTAAATTGTGTGTTTCCTGTGTAGTTTGGTAAAACCTGTACATATTGGGGCTGTGCAAAATGCATAAGTGTGATATTCTACTGATCCTCATATGTTTCTTCTGCCAAACCCAGCCATTATATATATATATATATATATATATATATATGCCATTAATATATACATATTGGCCTGAAGCTGCTGTTTGTTTCTTATTCTTTAGGTGACTTTTTGTATAATTTTTAGATGGATTTCAGCCTGACTTAGTTTGATGAATCTTAGTTTCAGAGTGCCTGTCTGCATTGCGCCCATCACCAGCACTCAAAGGGTTAAACAGTGAACATGCCTGTTTCTTTCTACCCTTCAGACCTGTTTACTTTCATTTTTTTTTTTATTATAACTTAAATTGTGAAGTTAGTCATTCTCAGCTTGTGTATGTACTCCTGTGAGATAGCAGAAAACTAAACTGTATTTGTGCATCAATAATCAGTTACTATTTATGCATAATGGAAAGGAATGGGTGGTTTCACTATTAATATGCAATATATATATATAATAATAATAATAATAATCATTTTTCATCGGTTGACCAAATTATAGCCATAGAGGAGCAAAATGCCACTCCTGGCAGTTAAGGGGTTAAGTGGGGGCAGGGCACCCATTTTTTCCTGGGTCAGACTGTCTCTTGGGACCACATGCAGCTCAGTGGGACAGTCATTCTGAAAAGATCCAAGTGTCAGCTGTATGCAAATGAAGGGGACAGCATTGTCTGTGGCTTGATGGGAGGGGACATTCCACTGGTGTGCGAGCGAGTGAGCGGTCCCACTCATATCACTGCCACACACTCCCTGTGCTAGCTGGGGAAGCCCTGAACATCTGCTAGTGAAGATGGGGGGAGGTACAGAAGAGATCACAATGATGCAGTGACCATGAAGCCAAAGGCCCTGGTGATGGGATGGCTGTATTATATATTATTATATTATATACAGATCTGGGGCACAAATGGCTTTTCCCCACATTCTTGTGGAACGTGCAGCGGCGTGGGCTTTTTATCCATATGGCTGTTTAAAATCCTAGCGTGCCCCTTTCTTCTCTCCAGGTATAAGTAGGTGTCCGGGGCTGCGTCCCGTTTGAAGTGACTGATAATGTTATGAGACTTTCGCTTTTCAGTCAACAAGGTCCTGCATTTTGGGGGCCTTCCGAGAACCCCAAATACTTTGTTTTAAATCTTTATTTTCTTTTGAGGATACAACATTTCCATTTGGTTTTCATCTTCCCTTTGATGCTGACTCGGCTACAAAGGGAAGATGAAAACCAAATCTCTGTTCCTGGCTACTATTGTAACTTGCGTGTCTCCATTCACCATCAAAATGCCCTTAAAATGCTTAAACATGTGGTAGTTACTATGGTTACCAGCAAGTGGGGGAGGAGGGCAGAAAACACTGCCTCAGCTGAGGTGGTAGTCACCTGTGATGACCCTGGAAGAATTAAAATAGTGAAAAATATTCAAATACAATTAAAACAGAAGTGTCTTTAATAATATACCATATAATATATATATTATATATATATATGTCAGTAGCTCTGGAACGCAGTAGTCGGAGTACAAATATTTAATCAGGGCATAATTCCACCTAGGAGACAAATCGTTAAACTGGGTGTGACATCGTATACAGTCCCTAATGTACTTATTTTTGTCATGCATGCACCTCCTGTGCATTCTTGAAGTTTTCTCCATTCTTTACCTCTTCTGTTTGAAGGCTTTCATGCGTTCGCTGCCCTGTCTGTAAAAAGTATTTCCTTAAAACCATGACTCTGAAGGCGGTGATAATCACTTCTATCACGGCCCATGTAGGAAAGTTTCTAAACACAAGATAACTGCGTCCATGTGGATTTACTGGATTCCTAGAGAAAAAAGACTTTCTAATGTTTAATCCAGTTTAATGTTCTAGAATTTAGCTTTTAATATTACCAATGGGAAGCCTTTAGATTTTAGGGTTTTTTTTTTTGCATCCTAGATTATTATTAGGTAAATATTATTTTTATTGACCCCATAAAATGATGAGAGCTCCACCACGTGGTAACGGCGGTTAAGAAACGCTTGGATTTTGCCTCTTGTTGAATATCCATTTAGGAGTTTTCTGTATCTGGCGTTCTAGAACTATATAAAAGCATTTTTCAGAAATAAACGTATTTGAAACCCATTTTTTTTTTTTTTTTTTTTTTTTTTTTTTTGAAGAATGGCCACGTGCCGGTGCTTGTCCAATTAATAAACCTCATCTGTATTACATTTTTTAACGAGAGGAAGCAAAACAACATTGAAGAGCAGGAGTGCATAATTACTGATACCCCACCCAGACACATATGGACTACAACCTTAAATACTCCTAGCCAGCCTCCGTAACCCAGTAGAGTACCAGAGCATAGAGGTGACACCAGGGCCATAACCTCTATTGGGCACGAGGGGCAGTTGCCGCAGGTGCTGCAATGTGAGGAGTGCACTTGAACTGTCTGATGGCAAATCCTGACCACCTCCTTGAGCTTCTCTCTGTTTCTGGAAGCCGGTGGGACATTAGCCCAGGGCATGACCTTGCCCCAGGCACCAAGATCTGTAGTTAGGGCTCTGGGTGACACAATCATAACATTTTAGTTGTGTGCGTGTCCACACACACACACTGCTTCTTTAACCCCTTAACGACCAATGATGTGCCAGACACGTCATGGCATCTAATAAGATTAATAAAGATCTAAGGCAATTTAGGAGGCGATCGACAATAACCTCCTAAACTTAAACATTGCTTATGCTGCTCCTATAATTTACATTATGTTCCGTTTCTGTAACTAATTGATCTTTTCTGCTGAATATAGCTGTAGGTGTGATAATGATTTCATGGGACAAGGCTGGGTCAGTGAAACATGACGCTAATGATATGAATATATTTACTGCTGATCCAAGTTCAGAACAAAAGGAAATAATAACCACAGGGAGCCTCACTAGCTGGATATGGCAGGGACTCTCAGCACTTGGACTTTGGATTGAACTTGGTAGAATCCCAACGATAAATGCCAACCGTTAGATGCAGAATTTACTCTACATGTTCTGAGTGTCAGACATCTTATTTAAAAAAAAAAAAAAGATGAACAGCCATGTGCAGGCAGCCTAGATAACTGCAATCACGTCAAAGATAAGCAGTCCGAGAACAAGAACCTGGGAATACTAAAGGGGTAACAGCTGGGATACAAGCGAAGGTACAGGACTAATTATGCAAGGAGCTGGAGCTGGGTGCCAAGACAGGTCACGGATCTAGCTGGTGCCAACGAGTCTATGAAGAATGAATGAATTACTTTCGTTAATGTAAACTTACTTTCTACCATAATAATAATCATACTATGCAGTGATGTCACTAGTAAGATCTAGTAGATCTATCCATCGATCGTGTCTTTGTCGGAATTGTCGCTCATGCTAGACAGGAGATAAAGATGAGGTCCTATCAATGTGTACTTTCTGCTGTCCAACTTAGTGTTTTGATGCATTTACTATCCTAGGAATGATGCAGGGTCGCCTTTGTGAGAAGGAAGGAGATAATATGCTTGAAAGTATCTAAAATGCATTCCAAATTGGTAACTTTTATATAAAAACTGCACAAAAACAAAAGAAATCTGTTCACGTCATATGGCAGCAACATATCCAGGTCTATTGTTGGTAAACAATTACTTCTGGGAAGTTTTGGGTATATACAGTAGTTACAAATTGTCAAATTCATCAGGTATCATAGCAGCTTTAACCCTGCGTGTCTTTGTATATCATACTCTCCCATCACAGAATTGAACTTTAGGCGTGACAATCTGATTACTCGACGTCTAACCCTTCCCTAGCACCTATGATTTCTCAAGGGAGAGATATAATTATTACATCAAATGTGTGCTGCCTAAGAATCTATCTGACAGATTTCCATTGTGTGTAAAACTTGCCAACCTGGGCATAAGGAATTATCATTAGTAAATATTTATTTCGAGAAATTACTTAAATACAATAGGACTGTTTTAATTAGAAACATAGAATTTTGACTACACATAAGAACCAATTGGACCAATTGGACCATCTAGTCTACCCATAGCCTGCTTTAAAGATGCAAACCTTAATGAGTCCTTGGCACTTTGCTGTAACCAGTGGATCACTATCGCCATCTAGAGTCCAAGAGTGGAATTATTCATTGATTTATATGGCACCTTCATAGACTGCATCGGTGTACAATAGGTCAATAATTTTTATTTTAGCGTTTTTGTTTGCAAAACGATAGGGCTCTTTTTAGGCGATCCATATGTCTAGCTAGCTCTAGATATTTAATCGCACAGAAGAATTGAATGTGTGGACTTTCTGTTTAACAATTTTGGAGTTCAGCTGAAATATTTTCTGAGAACTTTCCTTTCATCCCAAAAACTACCTATCACTTACATTTTGGGATCTGACTGTGTTTGGAGTGCGTTTTTGTTAATTTTGCATCGGATCTGCCTTGTTACATAATGGTAAAAATAAATAAACATTTTACTTTAGATAGATGGCTTGGTTCTTATTGTGGAATGCTGTGTTAGCTTTACACCAGGTGGTTTGGGATCCATGTCTTCCAAAAAGTTGTACTTTAGACCAAAATTAACCCCAAAGTCCTGGGTGTCACCAAGATGAGATGAGTCTTTCAGTTCTTTTTGGTCGGCAGTGGTTTTCGCCTTGTAACTCTCCCGTGGATGCCATTTTTGCAAAGTCTTTCTTATTGTGGAATCGTAAACATTCACCTCATCTGAGGCAGGTGAAGCCTTCAGTTCTTTACATGTTAGTCTGGGTTCTTTTGTGACCTCCTGGATGAATCATTGATGCGCTTTTGGAGGGGTTTTGGTAGGCTTGGGTACTGCTTGGGAGGTTCACCACTGTTACAAGTTTTCTCATTGATTCGCTGATTGAGCTTTAGAAACGGTTTTGTAACCCCTTCCAAACCAAGATTTTTTTTTTTTAGATCGCGGCATCATCTGCTGCTTTTTTGAGACTTTTAGCCGACTTCACTTTGCAGGACAGGATCTAATTAATGCTTAGATTCAACAGAGCTGGCGTCGATTCTCCGGGAGTTCTCCTCACCAAACACGCTCCAGAATGTTTAAAATGGCAAACCTTACTTATACCTGGGAAAACCATCATTTACTCAACTGCAAGTGCATGAGGTGGTGTCCAACGGCACAGGTGACAGCCGTGTCGGCTCCTTACTGTTTACACTTACCTCTGTAACCCAACATTTGTCCTTTTTTTTTTTTTTTTTTTACTAATTTTAATCTAGCGGAATGGGACCGAGATCTTTGCCTGCGTCGGCACTGATCTCCAATGGCAGACATCATTCACAGTCCATCACTTTTAATGTGGCCTAAATACACTGAGTGCTATGCCGTGACGTGCTGGCAGAACAATAGGCGAGGGCTATACTGTGTAGCAATTTATTTTGGAGGCCTTAGATCTGTACCTTTTTGTGTTCTTCATCAGGAAAAGCCTATATGAAGATATCATTTCTACCTCCAACATGCTTGCCTTTCAGTGTATTAGCGAAAATGAAAGTCGGTTGGTTTCGGTTTGACGTTTGAGCTCTTTTATTATGTGCAGGGAAATCAGACCTCATCACCAAACCCGTTTAGCGGTAACTTTTTAATTTTTTTTTTTTTTTTGCGAGTAAGTTGGTCTTCTGTACTTCTCAAAAATGCATACTCTCCGAATCTAGTTACTAATCCAGCTGTGTAAAAGTGTATGCGCTGCCGGAAGGTCTGTGTAGTATGTATTTATGGGCCTGTCTCTGTGATGTTTTAGGGAATGGATAATTGATTGACAGTGTCTCGAGTTTACATCGAACCTCAACCAAAGAGAGATTCCTTTGGATACGCTAACCGTGAATGCCGAACTCCAAATGGTAAGTAACTTTTCTCTAGCTTTGCCACAAATTGCTATGTTTTGTTTGTTTCCAGTTATTCTTTTACACTTTGGAACTTTTTAAAGTTTCTGGCACATCATTTTAAGGCTGCTGCATGGGTGGTTGATTTGGACATAGAGCTACCACGTTTGGTGGGTAGTTTTTGCTGTAAAAGCAATAGTTCCTATACAGTTCTTGGCAGTGAGACTTCTTCTGGGGTGCTTATAACATGCTGATAGGCGACATCTCTAGTTTCACAAGGCAGGGTATGTACAGGGCTGTTAAAAAGTATCAGTCCCTTCCTGATTTCTTCTTTTTTTGCGTATTTGTCACACTTATGTTTCAGAACATCCAACTAATTTCTGTCCCCTTAGTTACTAAGGTTACTTAGTTACTAAATCAAGCAAATAATGCAAATAATAATTGGGTTCAATTTCACTGGACACACCAAGGCATGATTACTGCCAGCACAGTTGAATCTAAACATCGATTAAGTAGATTCTGTGTTGCAAAGTGAAGCAGTCTAAAAGGTCTCAAGAAGCAGCAGATGATGCGATCTAAGAAATAAAAGAACAGATGATAAGCAAAGCAAATGACCTTGATCTATTAGTCTGGGAAGAGTTACAAAGCTTTTAAGTTCTAATGTTTGGGGACCCCAGCGAAACATGGTGGGAGCTATTATCTGCAAATGGAGAACATTTGAAACAGAAGTGAACCTTCCCATAAGTGGACAGCCTACCAAATGCCTCCAAGAGCATATCGACTCATCCACAAGGTCACAAAGTACTGCAGACCTCACTCTCTTCAGATAAGGTCAGTGTTCATGCGTCCACAATAAGAAAATTGCCAAAAAAACATCTTGATGACCCCCAGGACTTTTAGGATAATATTCTGTAGACTAGTGAGTCAAAAGTGGAATTTTTAGGAAGACATGGGTCTCGTTACATCTGGTGTGAAGCTAACACAGTATTCCGCAATAAGAACATCTAACCAACAGTGAAACACGGTGGTGGTTGTGAGATGGTCTTGGGGTTGCTTCAGGACCTGAGAGACTTAATCGAGGGAAGCATGAATTTCGTCTCTCTGCCAGAAAGTCCTGAAGGAGAATGTCTGGCCATCAGTTCGTGACCTAAAGCTCAAGTGCTTAAGTTATGCAGCAGGTCGGTGATCCGAAGCACACAAGCAAGTCCACAAAAGAAACAAAATTAAGGTTCTGGAGTGGCCTGGTGAAAGTCCTGACTTGCATATGATTGAGATGTTAAGGCATGACCTTAAAAAGGCAGTTCATGCTTCAAAACCCTTCACTGTGGCCCAATTCTGTCAAGAAGAGTGGGCCAAAATTCCTCCACAGTAAAAGACACAGTAAAAGACACTCCGATGTAAAAGACACATTGGCAGTTATCGTAAACGTTAGGGGGTCAGTTGCATTTTCACATGAGTGATGTAGGCTTTGATTAGCTATTTACCTTCAACAAATGAAATGCTCATTTAAATGCTGCATGTTTGATGGATGATGTGAAATATTTAAATGTGACAAATAAGCAAAATTACAAGAAATCGGGAAAGGACAATACTTTTTCACAGCACTGTATATGAGGGATTTAAAGGATACATATGCTGCGTAGTAGGGGGACATTGACATAGGATGGATTTAGAGCCATTTCTTTGAGTATTCCATTTGTTGCTATGAATGTGCAGTAGAATCAGTATTTTCGCGTAGCCCCCATTTTAAGTTGTCGGATATTTGGCTTCTAAAGAAGCAGGAGGGATGCAAAGTGTTTCAGCATCCCTTAATCCCTTGGATTATAACTCAGCCAGTCTCAGGCGGAAACCTGGTTGGGTGTCGTGGCAGTTGTAGTTTTTACATTAGCTGGAGTTGGTGTCTCCCAAAACTAGCAAAGACCACCGAAGATTAGAACCCGGACTAGAAGCGTGCAACTACTTGATGACTATAGCAGTCTGTTTAGACATGGATTAAGTGAGAAGGCTTACATCCTGACTTTGGTGCATATTGTAATGTGACAGGTGTTGCAGGTGCTGGGTTTTGCGTTGCGTTCCTTAAATCACTTTGCTGGCTGAAACATTTATTATATGGGGTCGGCTCAATTCTTCTCTCAGCAGAAACCGACCAGGATGGGCCCTTCATGATGCATGAAGTGAGTTGAAACTTTCATGCAGACTCCCATTAGTAGATTAACCCTTCTGCCTTGATAGATTTCTGTCAACTTGTGGGTTCTGTGGCAAGGGAAGAGGTGTTACCGGTTCCTGTGTATCGCTCACACAGCTGCTCTTAAGAGCTGCCATAAACCAACATCCTCTATGTAATCAAACCAACGGAATAACTGCCGCATCCTGCACTCGCCTCCCTCGGGTGTGCGCGCAGTTATACATTAATTCACAGCGATGCGGCACGGCCAGGTGTTACATTATATGGTATTGTATAATACTGTGAATATGTGGAATATACATGGAGTCCTGCTCCTCAACCATGCTGAAAAGTCGTATACGTCATGAAAATAATATGTGTAGCCTACGTGGTTCTAGACTATATAATCTATTCTCGTCGTTTACTGCTTCTTACCCTGTTTTCTTTTTGTTCTGGTGCTTTAACCTTGAACTTTATATGTAGATGTTAAGGTTATGCCAAATCATTAGAAACATACTTTGATTTTCTGAAATTGAACCCATTGTCGACCTTAGAATAGGGCTCAACCAATGTCCTGCACACAGCCACCCCTAAAATATAGTAGCCGGGAGCTGTGTGCTATTGCCGCAGTTTCACATGGTGCCTTATGTGACCCTGCAGCGTTCCTGCCACCAGCAGCATGTATATGAAAGAAAAGCTAAGTCTCTCTAGAGACAGTTGTTGGACACATGAGCGATTTGTGGGCCCACCACATGAAACACTAGGCGCCGTGATGCAATACTTAGTTGTTATGGTGACCTGGGTATTTATTACACATGGTCTTTGTACAGCTTAATATATTTTATGCTCAGTCCATACACTGTTTGGTACCCCATACCAAACCTGGGTGCTATTGCTTACACTGTCCTGTAGGTGGCACTGGTGTTCCCTTGCACGGTGTATGGCTGTGTCTGGTTGGCACTGCTCAGCAGTTACCTCTGCATGTGCCCTGCCTTTCTGGGATAATTTTGTTTAAGTCTGGCAGCCTTTCTGCAGTTACTGGAGGGAGAAAACTCTCTGTACGTTCTCCATGTTTTTAAAGGCACTGTCATTTTATAGCAATTTTTTTTTTTTACACGATACACAAAGGCGGAAATTTCGGCCATCGTATGCAACGATCCCTTTTAACTTTTCGAGGAGTTGCTTTTGCAAATTCATTTGCCCCTTCCTCCACTATTTTGCATGCAGTAGATATGTTTCACAAACGCATCTCCATCCATGTGCCATATTTACTCACAGCCAGCTCTAGCTTTGGCTCTGTAATCATTGTGTATGGTGGCCTATTCAGAAATCTGGGGCAAGCACATTGATTTCAGCCCTGATTGGCTGCTTGAAACATCCAATCGGTGGCAGACCGCAGAGGAGGACCCTCTAGTGCCCAAAGCAGGATCCTCTACAAAGAGTGCATATTGAAGTACTTTGTGAGTACTATGATATATATCCAATGAAGCTTTAGGAGAAGCTGCAGCTCTAGAGGTGTATATTATAGACCTGATATTATTAGACCCTCTGCAAGTCTCGCCGAGCCAGTGCCGGAGCTGACAGTAAGTGTTCGGCTGAGTATATGCTCTGAAATCCAGAGAACAAGTGGTGCTGGGAAAGGAGCAAATGTATACGGAGAGGGGGAATTCTTCAAATATGTATGAGTGATACACCATGAACATCTGATACATTGACATGTATATAATGACTGTAGTGTCCCTTTAGTTGTAGATGGTTCCTCTCTTGCTTTGCTTGTGACCCTGAGCACAGCTGGGATCAAGCCTGTTTGTGTTAAGCTTATAAAAAATAAAGCAAACTCTCTGCTTATAAGACCATTTTTGGAATGTCTGACTGCACATGTGAAAATAATTCCTCTAATAAACCCGCTGAGCAAGAGAGACACAAGGTAACATTACCCACAGTATTCTGGCAGGGTAAGCAAACCATAAGCAAACAGTTTAATTAGTTTTCACAGGGCCAGACGGCTGTGGATGTATTTTCTTTAACGCTATTAACAGCCTGATTGGAAATGGTTTGTTCCCATGTCCTTATCTACCCATCTTTCCTAGCACGATGGATGTGACACGTTTATGGGTTAATTCTTCCAATGGCTGAAATGTGTAACGCTAGCAGTACATTTATAGAATTTAGTGGCCCCTTGTGAAGCCCCCCCACGAGATTGAGAGCTCCAGATAGCGTACGTTGGGAAGTGCCCTGATATGTGTATGTCATGCATATTATATCACACGTATTATTTTATTGTATGTATCCGCTTTCTGGGTTGCGGGTCTGAGTTACTAAACAATTGTAGTTCTTGTATTCCTCCAGACAACTCAACATCACCTGTCCCCGCAATACATCGCCTAGATTGTTGTACACAAAGTTGAGAGTGATGCGTTGTTTAATTCACAGTGATGTCATCTGGCAGGTTATCCAGCAGTGCCCTGCCTTTAAATATTCTCTATACCTGCAAATGTCGCCTTCCCCTGCCTTACCATGGGGCTGGTGCACCTCGCTGGTTAGTCCGTATCGATTAAGGCCTCGTCGCTTCTTATTACCGTGGAATTACATGTGCATGCCGAGCTAAGCTGCACTTTCGATTGTCACTTTAAATATTCTGAGAGAACAGCGAGGTTCATGCTTGTGTGGAGGAATGATGGTGAATATTCAGCGATAACAAACTTAGCAATTATCTGCTGGCATGAATTAATCACACCACGTTCTCTCCACGTCGCATGTCAATGCACCTAACTAGCGAGGTGGTCACATTACCGTGGGCAACAAAGTGACGCGGTAGAATGCGTGTTACTATATTTGCGTAGAATTCGGTGAAGATGATATAACAGCATACAAAAAACAAAATACTGTTTGCGCTTCTCACCCTAATAAAGTTGGCAACAAATATATAAACATAATATAAATGAGAGGTTTTGGTTATATGAATTGGCCAAAGCATAATTAAGCTCAACAGCAGCCTACTAAAAAAACAAACAAACAAACAACACATTTCACTAAACCACCCAGCGTTTAACATATATTAACGGTGAGGAAATATTTGTTGGGCTTCTTCCATCAGATCTGAGAAGAATAATTACGGAGTGACGCTTTGGACAGTTAAAAAAAAAAAAAAAAAAAGCTTAGCAGATATCAGGAACAAAGGGTTACCCTATAAGTTCCAGTTCCGAGAAACACTCCTTGAAGCTCAAACTCGGATAAATAATAAAAACAAACTGGAGTCCTCCCAGTATGAAACATCATTTGTGCGGCGTAGACTGCGGCTTTAAATATTTTTGCAGCCAGGAAAGATGTGTGAAGGATTGTCCGTGCACGGCTGTCTCTCTCGGTGGGTCCCTGAGACCTGCAGTATAGCGACAGTGCTGGGTCGCGGCCTGGGGTCCCAGCTTAGCTTCTGGTGGAGATCAAAGCAGAGAGTTTGGCCACAGGTCAGCCAAGAGCAGCAGTGACGTGTGTGCTGGGGGGCCGCTGAAGTGGGTGACTGGCTGGACTGCAAAGGGTTTAGCAATTTTCTATTTTATTTTTTTTGGTACTGCCATGTGATCATCATTAGGCTTATCCACCCGCTGTGTGCTTCAGGCTCACATAAATTAACCCCCTTGGTGCTGTGGTGTATGGGAGCTTGCCATACTTTCCTGCTTGCCTGCTTTCTCGTATTTTACATACGATGTGTAATACATTGTATTGTTGTTTATATAGTTAACGTAAGCACAAGTATGCAGTGAGTGTGTAATCATGGAAATGCAGTCTGCATCGACAACTTGTATCCATTCAGCAAAAAAAAGGAAGCCTTTGTCCTCTCTGTACCCTTAGATCTAAAGACTGGCAGTAGTGGAATATACTTTTATGAATTCTGATACCTCTCCTTCACGTTGGAACCATATTCTCCTGTTGGACACTTGTTATTCTGCCTGGTCATCGGTCACTGAGCAGAGCTGTATATTACTTTACATTTATTCATATAGCTCCAGTAGATTCCGTAGCCAAACAAAAGGGTTGGTAAAATAATTTAAAATCACATACAATAACTGGTACAAGAAGAAAAGAGGGCCCTGCTCTTGTGGGCTTACAACCTAGTCAGTGGTTGAGGAGGAAGTGAAACCATTGGAGGGGACCTCTTGGATAGGGATGAGTTGGTCAAGTCAGTCAATTGAGCTATTTTGCATCAACTCAAGTCACCATCTCTGGAGGAGGAATGCTGCCTATGACCCCAGGAACACCATCTTCACTGTCAAACATGGAGGTGGAAACATCATGCTTTGGGGGTGTTTTTCTGCTAGGGGACAGGACAACTTCACTACATCAATGGGACGATGGATGGGGCCATGTACCGTCAAATCTTTGGTGAGAACCTCCTTCCCTCAGCCAGGGCATTGAAAATAGGTAGTGGATGGGTATTCCAGCATAACAATGATCCAAAACACACGGCCAAGGCAACAAAGGAGTGGCTCAAGAAGAAGCACATTAAGGTCCTGGAGTGGCCTAGCCAGTCTCCGGACCTTAATCCCACAGAAAATCTGTGGAGGGAGCTGAAGGTTCGAGTTGCCAAACGTCAGCCTCAAAACTTTAATTACTTGGAGAGGATCTGCAATGAGGAGTGGGACAAAATCCCTCCTGAGGCTTGTGCAAACCTGGTGGCCAACTACAAGAAACGTCTGACCTCTGTGATTGCCAACAAGGGTTTTGCCACCAAGTCCTAAATTTTGCAAAGGGGCTCAAATACTTATTTCACTGAGTAAAACGCAAATCAATTTATAACTTATTTGAAATGTGTTACTCTAGATTTTTTTTCTTATGCTGTCTCTCACTGTTCAAATAAACCTACCAACCTGTCAATGGGCAAAGTACAAAATCTGCAGGAGATCTAATAATTTTTTCCATCGCTGTAAAGACAGATTTTGGGGTGCTGCTGAAATGATTACAATAAGTACATCCAGCAAAGCAAAAATCAGCACACACCCAGCTGAGATCAGATAGTCTCCCAGAGTCTGGAAGGAAGTCGGAAGCATTAACATCTTGTTTGTGTACCATGGAACAGTAGTTAAATGCATTGCTTTAAAATACGTGGATTTATTTAGTGAGAGTGGCAGAAAAGAAAAAGAAATAAGCCTCGGTACATTTGAACAAAGCTAAAATATTAGTTTTTTTGGTGTTTCCTTAAGGAGGGAGCAAGCTGTTAAAACATGTGTGAGAGATTCATCATCACATACAAGAAGCTCATATATACAGTGCCCTCCACTAATAATGGCACTATTGGTAAATATGAGCAAAGAATGTTGAGAAAAATGTACTTTATTGTTTAACCAATACACAAAAATAATCCGCGCTGATAGATATCAAACACAATATAGGTTTACCCCCCCCCAAAAAAACTTGAAATATTGGCACCCAATACTACCTTCTTTAGTCAACACTACCTTCTTTTGCCAAGATATCGGCTCTGAGTCTTCTCTTATAACGAAGAGGTTGGAAAGGCAATCTGAGGCCATTCCTGCATACAGAATCACTCCAGATCCTTTAAATTTTGAGGTTGACGCTGGTGGCTGGTTGACTCTACACTTAAGTTCACCCACAGGTTTTCTATGGGGTTCAAGTCATCGTCCCATTGGAAGATCCAACCAAAGACCATTTTAAGCTTTCTGGCGGTTGTTCATTTAATGTCTGTTGGTATTTGATAGGATACATGGCATTATGGACAAAATTTCCAGGTTCTCTGGCATAAAAACAGTCCATAGTTAACCGTGGGCATGAGGTACTTTTCCATATGGCTACCACTCTGAGAGCTTTTTTGGCTATAAACACCAGAGGTGGGTTCGGCACAGTATTTTGGTTTCATCTGACCATAGAACCCAATCCCATTTAAAGATCCAACGTAGTGCCTGGCAAACTGAAGACTTTTGAGTTTGTTTTCTGAGTAGAGACTTTTTTCTTGAATACCTTCCAAACAACTTGTGGTGATGTAGATGACATCAGATTGTAGTTTTGAAAATTTCTGACCACGAGCAGCGTATTTTTGTGCATTTTCTGAAGAAAAAATCAAAGGGTTAAACAGTTAAGGCAATTTTTACAGCCGCCTTTGCCCATATTTACCAAGTGTGCCAATAATAGTGGAGATCACTACACACCCATATCATGGATAAGTAAGATTGTATATGTTTGTTTGCACCAAAACATTTACTTCCACCTATGGCATTAAGTTGCACCCAAATGGACAGTTACCACCAATCTTGGTCCTTTTTATGTGCCTCTGTGCCTCTCTGGGCTTTTTTGTACCGTCCTTAATGTGTCTTAATGTATAGATTTTTAGGGACCATACCATGAGTTGCCAACCTTTCCTTTTCCTTAACAATTGTGGTAACATTCTTACTACTCTTTATGTGTCCTATATTTGGTATCTCAATACTGGCTTTTTCGACTTAACCTTAAAACCGATACATGATCGTGATTTGTGTCGTGTTGTTGGAGTGTTTCTTGATAATGTTTTTTTATTATTATTATTAAAGATTATAAGCACTCCTCAGAGGTTGAGCGCGGGAGGAGATCTTCTCATAGGGAGTCCGTTTGCCACCGCCAACGCGACCATGGTTACTCAGAGCCACATCACAGAAGCTACCAACTGGATTCCTGGGTAATTAGAAAACTTTTTAATGCCCCATCTCTTGCTTAATTGTTCTCTGCATAAGGTTCTGCCTATATTTTCTTCCCTGTATCTGGTGCCTCTTCCACTGAAGTTCATAGACTAAATAGTGAAAAAATATCCTTACCACATTAACAATACATATCCTATACATTAAGCAGACTAACTGTATTCTTGTTTTGGGAGAAAATTACCAGAGTGATGCATCATAAATGGATTTTGAGATTTGTGTTTCAATAAATAAGATATATTCTCTATCTTCAGAGTTGTTTTGTTCTATCTCCTGTCCTTGTTATGTCTCTCGCCAACCTCCCTGTATTTTTAATCTGTTGTATTTCTCGCTCACGTCTATATACCAGCTGAAATGAAGGTCATATTTTTCATTATTAATTTTTCCTAAGGGACCGGAAGCGTGCCCGGGAATTCATAGAATCTGACTTCTCGGACAGGTAAGTAGATAATACCTTTCACTTACAGGAATAGCTAATTTATACATATTTGGAATTTGTTTATTTTCCTATTTTCTGCATAATAAAGATCGTATCTGTTGGGATATAAATCAATGGTCGTTGACCCCTACAAACCACCGAAAATGAGTTTCGGAATGCAGAAAAAAAACCTGGGAAATGAACAATGGAAATATAGAAATAAACGCCGCAAAAAAAAGATTTGAGTTTAAGAGAAAGTAAATTCAGAAACTGGGAATGCTAGAAAGATCAGAGAATTATGGAGGTGATGACTACTGAGACACTTAGGACAGAGCCATACTTGCCAGTGGAATACGATTCAGTTCCCAAAGACCTTTTTAAAAATAAAATATTCTTATTAAGTGTTGCTTTATGCTCCGTGCGATTAGATGATGTATGCAAATTAGATTATTAAATAGAGTTGGCAGGATTGCGAATTCTTTTCTGAGAGCGGTACATTTTGGATGGTTAGGATATGTAAAATCCTGGCAGTATTCCTGCTGATTCCTTTCACTTCCTTCTGCTATTCCTAACAAGGAATCTGGAACTAATTTCTCTGGATGCTTACAATGACCCACTGGCCACTCTGGCAACCACTTGTCAAGGAAAGTTTATGTCATCCAGGGCACATCTGTGGCCTTTGGATACTGAATCCGCAGACATGTATAGCGAGAATGAATATATGCAGACGCATTGTGGCTCCCAGAACTCTACAGGCAGTACTTTTCCAGCGACTCTCTCGTAGTTAACTCCTTACTACCTGCCTTTATGTACAAAATGATTAAGAAAATGTTTGTTACGGTGCTGGTTACATTTTACATTGAGTCAGTCTTATGGATAACAGCAGTGCATATGAAATGATATTTGTATCTGAAGATTTCCATTTCCCTTCAATTATAGTTGGTATATCGAATTGTTATACAATCATTTTCAACATATCCTAGTCATTTCGGCACAAAACAGGTTACTATTTTTAAAAAACAAAGGGTAAAAAATGTATATTAGTTGGCAGCATATATGGTGGAAATCTTGAAGGTGCCAGTGGAGTTGGCAGGAATATACAAAGAAATGCTTTGCAGAGCACACTGGCACTCAGTAAAAAGTTGAAGAACCTAGAAAAGCTTGGAGGGGATGGGTTTTGGAGGTTTCAATCTCTTTTTCAATCATGTATGAGCCTGTATTATCATCTTACCAGTGTGCATTTTTATCAACCCACAGCAAAAGAAGCAAAAGAGGGGAAAAAAGTGGAAAGGGCCTAAGGCATTTCTCCATGAAGGTCTGTGAGAAGGTTCAGACGAAGGGAACCACGTCATATAATGAAGTGGCGGATGAGCTGGTGGCAGAGTTTACCGCCTCTGCTGGGCACCTAGCCACAGACTCTGTAAGTGCAAATCTCAAGTCTGCACTCTCTGTTTTGCTTTATTGTATTAATGGCGTGTTTAATAAAATATTAAGTGGTACTCTAGGTGGTTGAGAATCAAGAAAATGTAACTGAGCAAAGCTGGTGATGTCTACCTGTTGTTGTTCAGAAGTAATTCTTATCGACAGTTATTTATTTCAAGTAACCCTCTTTATTTCTACCCATGTCTGCCCCTCTCACCAGTTATGAACAGGGACATTGTCCTGGTCTGTTTTCTTTGGTCACATCAACCTCAACTGATGAATGCCTGCTGATTTCTCAAACCCCAACCACCCCCACCCCATGTATGATGGTCACTTTCATTTCAAAGTGACCACAAAGTATTATAAATAGACAAGTACTAAAGCATGAGAAGAGATTACTTATTGATTTATAAAGTGCTATCATATCCCGCAGCATTCTATAAATCTATATGCGTATTATTCTGAGTGTTGCTAGGAAAGCGAGGTTCCCTCATAAGTGGAAGCTCTAGCCTTTGGATTTCTTTGTAAGAGACATGGAGCTTTGGGTGTTTGGTTTAAATAGTTAATTTTAAAGAATCCTTTACCATTTTGTGCTGGCCTTGCTTTCTGTCATTTCCCAGGTAAAGCTTGTAAGGAGCATATACCCACATCCCCTGACAAATGGGCTTTTGAGGGGATAACTTATGAAGCTAGATTTGAGTATTATTGTCTTATCCCACTGGAAAGATACTTTGTTGATATTTACTTTTGGATACTTCCTCGTTAAATATATAGGAATAGATTTTAGAATAATAAAATAGTAGTGTAACTAAAATGTTTGGAACACTGGGCAGGGAAGGGGATCTAGGTAGATACCCACACCTGAAACCAATTGGGATGATGCCTTGCCATCCACCAAGAGCATCTGGCTCGCTTGTCCACTGTAGACATACATGCTTTAATGTATATGCATAGCTGTGTCTAAGACGAGGTCAAGGAGGAAACTAGAGCGGGTAACAAGCATTGCATTTACTATGTATTTATGTGTTTGGTTTACTTTTACTTCTCAGGCCTACGACCAAAAGAACATCAGGCGAAGAGTTTATGATGCTCTGAATGTACTTATGGCCATGAATATTATCTCCAAGGAAAAGAAAGAAATTAAGTGGATTGGTTTACCATCCAACTCCGTTCAGGAATGTGAAAATTTAGAGGTACGGTAGTGTTTACTGCTCCCCACCTTGGAAACCTGGGCCGAGAATGGCGCTGGCTTCAGGTGTATTTTCCAGCTGTGGGCTGATGTGCAGCCTGCCTTTCATGAATTCTGGAAGGTCTGTTGCATGAGTGTAGGGCATGAGTGGAGTATCTCTGAATGCTCTTGCTGTAGGTACAGCTGTCATTTTACATAACTGTGGTGGTGAAAATTTGGTCCCAAATCACAAATATGTGTGCGTGTGTGTGTGTGTGTGTGTGTGTATGTATGTGTGTATATATATATAT